>JAZDUH010000201.1:0-212500 GCA_036419115.1 Scarus forsteni | reverse complement strand
ACACATAAACATAAAATAGCCATGTGATTGTTAGCTCGTCTGCTTGTTTCTCAACAGCCTGTATTTTTTCTAAACATGGAACAGAAACCAGGATGTCATGTTCAGAAAGAAATCACTTTACTCTGAGCCATTTTTAAATATGTTAATTAGAGTGTAATAGAGGTTATTCTAAGATAATGCAGAGAGAAAATAAAAAAACTACTGATGTTATATCTAGTCTTATTTAACTCAAATGCAAAAGCCTTTTTCAGGTTTTTGTTCCCACACTCATACCAAAGCAAATAAAAACACTCAGACCAAAACTAAAGGACTGCAGCAAAGAAATGATTCAACAGACCAAGAATGGAAATCATCCTCCTGAAATGTTTAAGGTTAAGAATCATAACACTGATTAGAGACATCAGAGATACAAAGGCACAGCTCTGCAGGAGACAAAAAGATCCATCTCACCACAGATTAAATGAAAACCCAGAACCACCCACTGAAAAGCCAATTTCACGGCCAATCTTGAAGCCAGTTCCCAGGACCTTTAAATCAAGGCCGTCCTTTCCAATTTCCACCCCGGTGTCTGCTGATACACCGAGTGTGGCTTTGACTGGACCTGCTGACACTGAAGCCTCACCCAGTTTGGCTTCGACCTTAGCAGCCAGTTTTCCCTCTCCAGCTCTGACCCCGGCTCCTGCTTTGAGCAGACCAGCCTCCCACACCGACGGGGCCATAGGACATTGATGTACGTAACGCCTCTGCTTGAGCAGCAGCAATGAAGACACCTTCGGTTATCTCGAACCCGGCTCCTGCTTTCAGTGCACCAAAACCTGATTTGTATTTTCCACAGGCAGCTGATAAACTGCACACTTCTGCTTGGGCAACACCTCTGAGGCCATCGTCGGTCTCCTCATAAGCTGCCCCAGCATTGGGTAATTTAGCCTCTACCCCCCTCCTACATTTATGACCCACTCCTGCACCAGCATAGTATCCCTCCTTGCGGTAAATTCTGCCTCTCGTATCCTCATACTTTCCAGCAGCTGCATAGGCATCAACATGAAAATCGTCAGGAAGATCCTCATCATGGCAAAGGTTGTTTTTCACAACTGTATGGATCAAAAGAAAAAGACATAACATTAAAATAAGGCAGTAATCAAAAATGTTTTTAAAAAAAGTATCTCCATTTTTAGTTTCATTTTGGTGCTTTTAGACTCATTCTTCTGGAATAAGGCTGTCAGGATACTAGAGCTGGATTTTTATTGTCATATAATTGGAACCAGTATGATGATAATAAACTATCTATCTATCTATCTATCTATCTATCTATCTATCTATCTATCTATCTATCTATCTATCTATCTATCTATCTATCTATCTATCTATCTATCTATCTATCTATCTATCTATCAACACAAAAACATTTTACAAAACACAAACATTGTATTTTATTGTCTTGTAACAGGTATTCTTAAATGTTTTTGTGTATTTTTAAATGTTTTTGCGCAATCCTAAATGTTTTTGTTTTGTGAAGTGTGTTTGTGTATTCTTCCAGTTTTTCACGGTTCTTAACACACAACAATCGATAATTTGGCACAATTTGCAAAACCCTCACTTCAGGTACCAATTGCTCGGCCCAATTTGCCACATCTAAACACTCCCTTATCTGCATTTGAGTCTGACTTTCCTTCTTTACACTCTGATGTCAATTACACATCATCTTGTTGTCAACTAACCCACAACACACAACTATATGTAAATCTCTAAACACCCAGGTCTGGTGAGCAATTTTCAATCAGGAGAACTGCAGCATAACAGGGCCTTGAGCCTCTGCTTTGTTTGGTGAGCACTGAACAATGGACAACGACGACCAGAGAAGGAGAGGGGTAAGAGGGAGAGGACATTTTGACTTTTTTGTTTTTTTGGTTTACGTAAATTTTCTTTAGAAATGTGTGTGCACTGAAACACTAAATAATACAATGACTTGCTGCATACTTGTGAGATATTTTATGTTTGAAGAAGAGGGCCTACACAAACTTTTTCCAAAAGGATATTCTCATGAGTCAGTGCATTCACATTGTTTGTAGTATTTCTATAATTGTGTTTTCAGCTTTGCTGAGCTGTGTGTATCAATTGACTGGTATGTGTGTGTCATTGGAGAATGTGGCTGTGTGTACCAAATGAGAACACGAGTTCCATTTTGTGAACAGTTAAGAGATTTGATGGCAAAGAGTCATCTTGAAAAGGGAGTGTCAGGTTTAGCATTTTGTGTGTGAGGTTTTCAGGTTTGTGTGTACAATATGAAGGAATCCGTTAGTGTTTTGAGAAACGTGTGTTAAGAACTGTGAAAAACTGTAAATGTTTTTGTGTTTTGTGAAATGTTGCATATTCCTAAATGTTTTTGCCTATTAAATTGTAATGTGTTTATTGAAATGTTTTGTCTGCTTTGTGAAATGTTTTTGTTGTCTTTGAAATGGTTTGGTGTATTGTGAAATGTTTTTGTGTTTTGTGAAATGTTTTTGCATAGTAAATGTTTTTGTGTGTTCTTAAATGTTTTGCACATTATCAAATGTTTGAGGATGAAAGTGAAATATTTTTGCGCAATCTTAAATGTTTTTGTTTTGTGAAATATTTAAGTGATATATATATATATATACAATGTGTGTGTATAATTCTCAAGGGTATTAAAATTAAATACAGAGTCTTTGTAGGGATTTATCAGAGAAAAGATTTATTTGACTGAGAGAATATTGCAAAAAATGTACTTACCTGCAAGTTTCAAGTCTGAAAAAAAGAGAAAAAATGAAATATTCAGTTGCTTATTTACATTTATAAATACATCATGTGTTTCAGCAGAAGTCTCAAAGAAATGTGCTGGGTGGCTTTTTTAGCCTTCAGGGAGCTTAGATTGCACTGAGTCCCTCATTAGAAAGCCTGTGGTACTTTTAAAAGGGTATTTAGATAATCCTCTGATTATAAGGTCTGTGCCGGAAAAACATTAGAAAATGTCCTATGACTATGGATCTTATTCTAGGTCAATTTGATTCATTTTCTGGCCTACTTTAGGCCTGATCATAACTATCAATTCTTTGTTTATGTATTTATTTTTACAATTTTAATAATTTGAAGCCAATTTGAGGAGCTTTCTTATTAATCTGTCCATGCAGAAAAATGAAAATATGTCATCTCATGCATTTTAATTGGGATACAATTGTGAAAATAATAGAATACTGAAAAGTAATCATCAGAACTGAAGTAAATTGAAATATTTTTGAATAAAAAAGTGAAAAAAGACATTTCTAAGACATTTTAGACAGAGACAATATTGTGTCTTAGAAATTGTTTTTTTCCCCAACCAATCAGAAAAAAACAAGCACATAAACATACCGTTTTTCTAAAAAACAAAAAAACAGAACAAAAATAATGACAGTTACTTTAATGTCTCTGTTTCCTTCAGGGCAGGAGGTCTCTGTGGTGAGTAGAGTGGGGTTGTTGTTGGGGGGATATTCATGTTTGCATTGAAGATGCAAAATAATGTTTTTGATCATTAGTTTAATAAAACATGTAACAAAAGAAGTTACAAACAAATATACACCTAAAGGTAGATTTGCTGGTTAACCATAAGAAGTTATTGTAATTATTTAACCATTGTGGGTAATCAGGGGCATTTCTGTCCTTACAGACAATTTTTTGCTCAACTATTGGCCATAATTTTGGCAGTGTTACTCAGTACTGAATGACTTTTTGTGTGAAGGTTTTTTTCATCGAAAGTCTTAAAATTCAAAGTTTGATTTGTTGTCAGAGGTCAAAGGTTACCGTAGAACAAATTTACTACCCTTTGAGGTTATCTGAGGACGTAATTGTCCTCTCCCACTGCTGCTATAAAAACTTAACAGATTAATATAGTTTTTTTTTACTTTTTTGCTCATATCATTCTGTCAACTTCAGTTCTAATCAAAAATACCACATTTTTAATTATTTTATTTTAACCCTTTAAATGCCAACTTAATTACATGATGTACGAATTTTAATGAAAAAAACACAAAAATTGAGTTATCAATATTGTAAATGTTGAAGGCCTGAGGATTTTTTTCAAAGATCAGGCTTAAATATACTTAAGATCAATAACAAAATTGATTTTCATGCATTAATTTTTTTGCAGTGCTCAATTCATGATATACTACCCTTTAGTAGTGGTCATTAATGTCCTCTCCCAAAGGTGCTATAAAAACAAAACAGATTATTTTATTTTTACTTTTTTTGCTCAAATCATTCTGTCAACTTCGGTTCTAATCAAAAATACCAAATATGTAGTTATTTATTTTAACCCTTTAAATGCCAACTTGATTACATGATGTACGAATTTTAATGAAAAAAAAAACAAAAATTGAGTTATCAATATTGAAGTGGACAGACTGACCTTTGCCTGACCTTACTGTAGAACTTTTAATGTCTGATAACATGTCTTTACCAAACTTTCAAACTCAAACATACATGCACCCTCTCAGGTGAATCATAGGTTGGGCCCTGCCCTGCACTTCACAGAGCTCACTATGAAGTCAACACAAACAGTGAGTTTACTCAGTTACAGGCTGCTGTCCTGTCAGAAGCAAAGTTATATCTATATGTCTTTGATAGCCTGATCATTTCAGTCCCCTGATGAGCATCAAGTGAGATAAAGAGGTGCTTTATTGCGGATGAGACGTCACTGACTGTTTTGAGTCTGAGGGCATTGTCAAGGTTCACGAGTTGAAATCAACTTTTTCTGGTTACAGGCTCAAAATGGTCTCAACTGCAGAAAAGCTTTGGGAGAGGACAATAATGTCCTCAGATAACCTCAAAGGGTAGTAAGTTAAAGCAACCCACAAGGGTTAAAAACAAAACCTCTATTTTAAAAAAAAGAAAGAAATGTACCTACTGCTCATTTTCTGCTTTGAGAAGCTCTGAAACAAAAGCAAAGGGGTAAATGTCAGCATGGAGTTAGAACTTATGTTATAGAAGCAAAATAATTTTGATAGAAAGTTACATTGCACCAAAGACTCAACATAAACCTCATGGTGGATTTCTTACCCCAGTGATGTGTCTTGATGTTTAGGAGTTCAGCGCTGCATGCTCTCAGCTCAGTTTAAGATCTGTACACAGCGCGCTCTGGTTTAAATACTCAAAACAAAAAGAAACTGAAGGTATGTGAGAGCAGGGGCACAGGGAGGGGAAGGGGGTAACAGTTATGTCTTTCCCTCTCCCTGATATGAAACGGGAAAACAAGTGTTAGTCTAAATCAAGACATGAGCAAACTTCATGAGCCTCCGATTTTTTTCTCTTCAAAAAGTCAACCAAGCAAGAGCTTAACAGAAGACAAGAAGGGAAATGATACCTCATGCAGGTGGCAGGGCTCAGGTCAGGGTGATATATTTGCTGCCTTACGGGGGGAGGGGGAGGGGGGGGGGGATAGGAGCACGGAGAGAGGGAGGGGGTAACAGTGGGATCTTTTCCTCTCCCTGATATAAAAGGGGATTACACCTGTTCAGTCAAATCAAGACATGCATACTTTATGAGCTTAACCCGATAAAGCCAACTGTATCATATTTGATCAGTGGTGGACAAAGCACTCAATGCCAGTACTCAAGTCATAGTATAGATACTCATGTTCAAATACTACTCCAATATCAGTGAAAGTTTCTCAGTCAAATTTTTACTTAAAGGAACTGTGCGGAGTTTCTAAATAATTACAAAAAAGTCTCACTTTTAGATATATGCCTGATCGAAATACACACTTTAAGATGAGTTTTATAGCATCAAAATAGGTTATCTATAAATGCTATTCCTTAGCCTTCTGGTTGGTCGGACAGGGCTGGACTGGCCTGGATACTCAACTTCGGAAACAAGACAATTAAAACTAGAGCAAATTTATATTATTAACTAGGAAGAGATACATTACCTCATCACTTTGCATCCTGTAAGTTGTTGAAAAAAGAAGTTGGAAAGCAATGTAGAGGTCCGAGTTTCATTCATTTAGCATCACAACAAACACACACTTTGGCTTGTGGTGCGTTCAAGTTGTAGTCAGAAGTTGGAATTTCTGAAACGTCCCCTGAAGTCTGAATTTCCTACTGGGAACTCGGTGAGTTGACAATGGAGGATGGATGCCCCAGTGTAAACAGTTATTTAGCTCCTGTAATAATCAATTTATTTGCACTTCTGACTGGGGTGTGTCGCTCTAGATCAGCTGTATACATCGTATTGTTAGACTTATACTTATAAAAATGCTGCCCTAGTGACAATCACATTCTTCATACAACAACACAGGACGTGCTAACAACAGCTAACAATAGCCTGGTAGATCGGCATGTTTTTTTCTAACTTCAACTGGAACGCAGATAAGTTGGAGATGATGTCACTCCCAGTTCCAAGGTTACTGGAACGCAGCATTATGACAATCACCGCACGTGCTCATGGGTAGCAGAGTCTTTATGTCACCGGAAACAGATTCTCCTTACAGTCCCTTAAAGTCAAAGTACTGGAGTACTTGCTTTTGAAATTACTCAAGAATTAAAAGTACATTTTCCCGTTGACCCTTATAGATCATGTAGAATAAAGAATTGAAAATATGCTACAAAGCCCATGGAAATGCAGACTGAAACACTAATGAATCAACAAAAAAAGACAACCATTGCCATTTTCTTTTTTTTATATTTAACCCCCCCCCCCCTTCAGATACGGCCATGGGTGTGGAACTGTCATCTTTATCTGCCATACTAGCCATCATTACTGCCAAGATGAACCGTAACCACCAACGTTAGCTCAACCTTTACCTGCCCGATTGCAGTAGTGCATGTGCGTCTTCTTCTCCTTCTCTGTTGTTTAATGGCGGTTGGCAAACCAACTCAAAGTGCATTACCACCCCCAACTGGACTGGAGTGTGGAACAGGATGCATGAAGTATAGATAACACCACTTGAACAAATCACATTTTAGAAGTGAAATTAAATTTCATCCGCTAACTTCATACCTGTACCTAAAAGTAACGAGGCCATTTATAGAAATGTAGTGGAGTTAAAATAGAATATTTGTCTTTTAAATATAGTGAAGTAAAAGTCACAAGTTCCAAAAAAAAAAAAAAAAAAAAACTCAAGTAAAGTACAGATACTCAAAAAATGTACTTAAGTACAGTACTCAAGTAAATCTACTTCGTTACTGTCCACCCCTGTATTTGATACATACTTTTATAATACCTCTATCTACTCAATATGATCAACAAATAACAAAAAAAAACCATCTGAATACAATCAGATAAATAATAAAAATGTCCTTGAATGGATTATCAGTTGCCAAAAATACCTAACATATTACAAAAAATGAGATACGAAAAAGCTATATGTTGAATTTTATGGACATTTTGATATTTTTAGGATTTTAGCAGAAAGTGAAACAAACATTTCAACTCCAAAAAATTAGAATTTTCTGGCTATAATCTATGGTCTTGGGCCTTAAAGGGTTAAGATTTTTGCCCTTCACAAAGTCAACCAAACAAGAGTTAAACAGAATACACGAGGGAAAATGACCTCGTGCATGTGGCGAGTTTAGCTCTCAGGTCAGATTGCTGGTGTGAGGTGGGGTGGGGGGACAGTCATCAAACATTGTTATGCACTCATCATTTAAAGCAGCACTAAATAATATTCTAGCTTTTTAGGTCTCTATGGACCTCTGTGGTTGCTGAGTGTAACTTCACTGTCATACACCAACATGCATTTGTTGACATACAGAGAGAGGGGAAGAGATCCAACAGGATGTCCAGAGAGACAAATAAACCACGTTGACTCATATCACAGCCTGATCATGTTTCTATTCGAATAAATCATGTACTTATAAGTCCAAGAATAACTGGGATAAGTCAGCACCGGTCAGTTGCCCTCTTCGTCTTTCAGTTCATGCGGCAGTGAACACCGGGCCAATGTCTATTCCTGTCAGGGCATTTAGCTTGTTCCTCTCCAGCTTTCTTTTTCATCTCTTCCAAGAAATCATTTCTTTTCCTCGTGTTTTCCACTTACACCATGATAACAACTCTACATTTTTCTTTTTTCTTTTTCATCTTATTTAACGGTGGGTGGCATCAAGCGTCACAGGAACAAACCACCACCTATTATGCAGGAGTGTGAGCCAGAGGTCCCTATTTCCATTAGGAAAAGAAGTGCATATTTACTTAAACTAAATTCCGTTCATTAAAGCTGTTTTAAAAATAAAAAAACTCCTTTATCTTCTCCTTTTCCCAACGTTTAGCTTTCGCCTCGAGGGGGAAGTGACGTATGCTGTAAAGCACTCAAAGCAGTAAAAACTTGTAGTTTTTGTAGAGTGAAGTGTTCCTACCATCCATGCCAGTTACATAGTGCCAGTGAAAGTGATACAGACCCCCTCAGACCATGACAGAGGTGTCATTCAACCTGCTGTAAGGTGATGTACCATCACAATGATGCTAGAAATATTATATTAGGGTAAAAAAAACTGCGTAGTGTTGGTTTAAAATTAAAATTGGCAGGTGCTTTTGTTGCCCCAATAATTACCCAATGTGTCCTATTGTCACTTTTTGGTGTTAGTATATTATATCAAATAGAGATGCAACATAATACAAATATTATTGTTCTTTTTTAATATTAACCTCCGACATTTGAACATGTTCTTTTTTAAGTATTTTTTGGGCATTTTATGCCTTTATTGATAGGAGAGAGACAGTGGATAGGCTTGTGAAAGGGGGTGAGAGAGTAGGGGAAGAAACTCTGCAAACTGGTCACAGGCTGGACTTGAACCCTGATTGGCAGAAGCATGTACATGGGACATTCATAGTTGCTAACCACTGCGCCAAATCAGCACCCCTGACCATGCTCTTTTAAACTAAACACCTGCACTTTTATTTTAACTATAGCCAAACATTTCTCATGTTCTGATTATAACTGTTTTAACTTACTAACTTAACTGACTTAGCATTGATGATTTTGTTTTAATATGATGCTTGGTAACCACAGTGTGTATGTCACCGTGATTAGACTTTGCTTTACTGTTTTATGATTCATGTGAAGGAGGATTCAGAGTTAGCTCTCAATGTTTTCCTTTTGCACAGTGACTAATTTTATTAATCCACAAATAATCAAATCAAATGATGAGATAATTTACTATACTCATGGCATAAGGCACCCCCATTGTGAGTGTGCAGTATGCATCCTCTGCGGTCAGATCGACCGTGTCTTACCTAGATATGTCAGTGCTATTTTTTGATTGACTGATGGGTAGTTGATCTTAGTGACAGGGTAGTGTCCAGCTTCCATTTTCTGTGATGCTCAGAGCATCTTGCTACACTTTCAAAGCATAAGTAGCACTGTAACTCAGTGGGCTGTATCATACTTTTTTATGTGTAAGAAATACCCAGTTAAATGTCCATTGCATGGTGTAGAGGTTGTATGCATTTTTTTTTTACACATGATGTTTTTTAAATGATGAAAAGGAGAAAATTGGGATTAAAGGTGCTATGAGGAGAATCTATTACTGGTGACATTAAGACTGCTACCCATGAGCATGCGCGGCGACTGTTGTAATGCTGTGTTCCAGTAACCTCGATACTGGGAGTGACATCATGTCCGACTTATCGGCGTTCTAGTTGAAGTCGGAAAAAAACATGCTGATCTACCAGGCTATTGTTAGCTGTTGTTAGCACGCCCTGCGTTGTTGTTCACAAATATCACATGAAGAATGTGATTATCACTATGGCAGCATTTTTGTAAGTATAAGTCTAACAATACTATGTATACAGCTGATCTAGAGCGACACACCCCAGTCAGAAGTGCAAATAAATGGATTATTACAGGAGCTAAATAACTGTTCACACTGGGGGGATCCATCTTCCATTGTCAACTCGGGGGTAGTGAGGTTTCACCGAGTTCCCAGTTTGAAATTTCGACTTCGGGGAACATTCCAGTGGCAGTTTCATACTCGGAACTCAGAAATTCCAACTTGTATCTCTTTCTAGTTACGTAGCGGTAGTTTTTGATGTGTGACAACAAGCAATTTTTGGAAAACTTAGTATTGTAGTTTTGTAGCCGGCTATATTTCACTACTTACAGCCCGGTGCTCTAAGATGTGTCTGAATAACATAAATTTGCTCTAGTTTTAATTGTCTTGTTCCCCAAGTTGAGTATCCAGGCCAGTCCAGCCCTCTTCAACCCGACCGCGAAGCTCAGGAATAGCATTTATAGCTGACCTATTTTGATGCTCTAAAACTCATCTTCAAGTGTGTATTTCGATAAGGCATATATGTAAAAGTGAGACTTCTTTGTAATTACTTAGAAACTCCTCACAGTCCCTTTAAATGTCATGATTAATAATTGTGCATTATTTGAGTTATTCAGGATAACACAGTGGGCTCTAATTTCGTGGCGCAGCGCAGGGGGCGCAAGCCTGGCGCACCCCACGCAGTGTTAATTTCGTGCGGCGCACCGCCGTGCGCTGCCAATTTGACAATTTGGTAGACCGTCTGCGCAGAGATGGGTGTGATGGCGCACCAGGGGGGAGGTGAAGGCGCACCTGGGGGAGGTGCCGACAGATTCGAGTGGCGCAGTGACAATTTCGTGCCAAAAAACAGTGCAGAAAGTGCGCTGAAAGCACGCCAGCTCCGACCTGGTCTAACCTCGGCGCAGGGCGGAGCGCACCCTCCGCAGCTGTAATTTGGTGACAAGCGCACATGTGCGCACGCCTCAGAGGCAGGTTTCCAAAGTGTCAGGCACATTTTGATGCAATAAACAATCACAGCATTCACTATTTAATGTAACCGTCTGAACCAGCATATACATTTGTATCTATATTAACTGTCCCGTCACATCTGATGTCGGATTAAAGCCGTTTGTCATAATAGAAACTTCACCTGGCAGCTGGAAGTTTGATGCACCTCTTACAGGTCAACAATAAACAGCCTTAACATCTGATACTGAGTATATATCTGGCTTCTCTCATTTCGTTAAATTCAAAGAAAAGAGGGAGAAAAAAGACGAAGAAAAAGGAGAGAAAATAAATGTCTGTCACTCAGGATTTACCCGTGATTTCCCATATTCCTCTATTTTAGTCTTTATTTTTAACGTGATCTAAAAAGATAGAGTAGGCTACATCATTGCAAGGAGGATGAGGAGGAGACACTGGGAGAGTATACAGTATATCACTAAAGGCTCTGCTATTTGGCGATAACAAACCAGGAATGCAGGTGGATCACAAGTATTATGAATGGATAAGCCAGCTGTGGTGTAACTGTCTCTTATTTTTTTTACTCCTATTAATGACAAAGGAACAGATTACATCTGTCCTGGGAGCTGGCCCACACGGTGACGCGCCGCGCTGTCCATTCCTGCTGAATGACAGCAGCTCTGACCGTCTCCAGCAGCGGGGATCATTCAGACCAATCAGACGTTGTGCCTCGGCCGCAACGCATTTAAAGGCGAGGAGAGGCGCTCATTTGATTGGTGAAGACGATCGGCTGTGTTAATCCCACTCACGTCTATTCTCCTCCTACTGTGACATTTGCGCGGAGAGGCAGAGACGTGGGCGTGGACGCGCAAGCTCTGCGCCCCTGTGCGCCATGAGTGCGCCTCTCTTGGCACTGCAGGAAACTTGCAAAGTGCGCTGGTCACACACAGTGTGCACGGCGAAGGCCGGCGCAGGCAGGTGCGCCTGCGCTTGCGCCTGGTCTACGAAATTAGAGCCCAGTGTATCAAGGGTCAGTTTGATGAATTAATGGATTTATGTATTTAAGTATTTTAAATAAGAGTTAAATTAATTCTGAGCTCACTATTATAGGTCAGGTTTTTGGACCCACTTGGAGCCAGGATACCATTGGATTTGGTTGGAGACTTGTGATGGTTAGCTCCTGTGGAGATGAATTGGAACCAAATGCATCCAGAAAACGGAAATCGAGGACTTTGACTTCACCATAGTTCTACAGAATGGTAAGACCGAGCTGTCTCTTTCTTAAATTCTATCACTCTATCATCTAACTATAGTCTCATTGTCTCTTTATAATAAAATGAAAGACCTTCTTTGTTTAATGTTACTGATATGTACATATTGACCTGTAGCTATGAAATATAGTCTTAAAGAGCTTCAGTCATCCAAAGTTGACTATATCCACTCCTTTGGTTTACTTTATATAACTCTCTGTGAACTCTGGTCAGAATCTTTTGGTCTCTCTATGATCTGATAGTGGATTTACTTTCCCAAATAACAACAGTAAAACACATTGTTTTAGGTAATACATATTTTTTTCATGGTCTGGGATAGGAGTGGGCAGTGTGGAAAAAAAATCATTTGCAAGAACCTTTATAAAGCAGATGTGTTTCTGTTGCTGGAGTCAGAAAGTGGAATTATTTACAAAATGATTTTAAGAGCTTTGTGAATAGTTTCTGAAAAAAATATCTTTATGGAAATAAAAGCTACAGTGGAGAAAATAAGTACTTGATACACCTCAAATTTTGTAAGATTTCCCAGTTACAAACAAAAGAGAAGTCTGTCATTTTTATTTAGCTGCACTTCAACTGTGAGAGACAGAATAAAAAATCTGAAAATTACACGGCATGATTTTTTTTCAATTGCATTATTTGATCACCCACCAACCAGCAAGAATTCTGGCTCAATCAGACTCCAACGTCACCTCCACGGGCAAGACCATTTAATTTAACCTTTATTTAACCAGGTAAAAGACCCACTGAGGTCAAGATCTCTTTAACAAGGGCGACCTGGCCAAGAGAGGCAGCAACACATGTCACAGTAGACAAAACAGACAGAGTACAGCAACAGAGATTGAAATACAAACAATAAAATGCAGGAGTTATTTTAAGAAACAATTTAAGAACACAGGCACTGTTGGATGGATTCACGTTGTCGGTTGCGGAAAACTTCCAAAGAAACAAGTTCAGTCAGTTTCAGTTCAGATTGGAAGGCATTCCAAGTAGAAGGAGCAGAGTAATGAAAAGCTTTTTTTCCTGTTTCAGTTCGTACACGTGGAACAGAAAGATACAAGATGTCATTTGACCGTACAGCATAATGGCTTTCATTTCTCCTAAGAAAAATGCTTAAATAGCAAGGACCGAGGCCAAGAAAAGCTTTATAAACCAGAGTTATCCAGTGCGTATATCGATGTATATCCAAAGAGGGCATGCCAGCTTTAGCATACAGTTCATAATGGTGGCCACAATGACCAAAGAGCTGTTTATGGACAACAGGGACAAACTGATAGACCTTCTCAAGGCTGGATGGACTACAGGACAACAGGCAGCAACAAGGCTGACATGCTCAAATGTACACTCTTTGTTTTAGTTTTGAGTGCTGTTTTTGTGGAGTTTAGTCAGAGAAATATCCCAAACTCATTATTTAACATCAGGAGCTCAGTGCTGCCTTTTCTTCTAAAGACCACAAGATGGCGTCAGATCCAAACTGAGAGTCAAACCCTGTGGTGAAATCAGACTGAAGCTGGTGACTTCTTGATGGATTGATAATATCCAGTTTATGGTTATCTAATTCACCGTTTAGGCCTCCTCTCCTCATGATGGATCAATTGTCTGTTAAAATCTGTTTAGATGTTGATGCTGATTATGGGATGGTGTCTTCGATTTTTTCATAAACCATGTGATATCACGTCAACTAAAAGCAGATGATAGTTCATTTTTAATTCATTCTATCTGTTCTTTTACACCATTTAATTTTTCTACAAAAATCAGTGGCTTTGAATATTCTGTATAAAACTTTAAGAGTTGTGTGCAGCAGCAGTGAGAATCATATCAAAGCAGAATGCCGTACTTTTTGACTGTCAGCTTAAATTTAGTTAAAGATATTTTTCTTAAACAAAGAAGCCAGCACATGGTTAGCAGTTGTAAATTTTAGAGAAATTAGCTTGATGAGTGACAAGAGGCAAGAAGAGCATAATAATGCTGTTTAGAGACAAACCCTAAACAAAAACTTGACTAAACAGTTACCATCACAATTAATAATCTTGTGTTATAAACCGGCTAATAAACTATCTTTAAATATTTGTCTCTGTTTAAATGATGTAATCCAGTTGGTCTCAATCACTTTCTGTTATTCCCCTGCTCCCCCTATTAAAATGTAATTAATACTGTAGCGCTCATTCTAGGGCTGGGAAATTTGAATAAAATCGACTAAGAAGTTCAAACTTAAAATAAATCTTCACAGTGTGATCCATGAAAGTTTGCTTCTTTGAGTATGTGTGTTTGTTTATTATTGGTTTTCATGGAAATCTCATTCCAGACACAAGCAAAGGCACAGCTCTGCGGGAGACAAGATCATCCACCTCATCAAGATCTATTGAAACCCCAGTGCCACCCACAGAAAATCCAATTTCACGTCCGATCTTGACACCAGTTCCCAGGACCTGTACTTCAACCCCTTCGTCAATTATAACCCCGGTGGTTGCAGCCACAGCGGCTGTAGCTTTGACTGGACCGGCTGTCGCTGAAACCTCAGCCACTTTGGCTCCAACCTTTGCCTGCAGCCTCGTTGGCTCGAGTCGGAACTTTGCATCGGCTTTGAGTACATCAGCCTTCACACTGACAGGGCCATAGGACACTGATGAACTTAACACTTCTGCTTCAGCACCAGCTTTGATGCCATATCGGTCAGCCTTGAACCCGGCTTCTGCTTTTAGTGCACCAAGACCTGTTTTGAATTTGCCATCAGAAGCTGATAAACCGCACACTTCTGCTTGAGCAACACCTTTGACGCTGCGTTTGGTCTCCTCAAACCCTGCGGCAGCGTTGGGCCCCCTGGCCTCTGCCCCATGGTAATAAACATGACCCACTCCTGCACCAGCATAGTATCTCTTCTTGTAGTCATTCCTGCCTTTTTTCTTGTATTTTCCATTAGCTGCGTAGCCACCAACACAAAAATCTCCAGGAAGGTCCTCATCATCCTCCCAAAGGTTGTGTTTCACAACTGTATGGATTAAAAAAGAGATATTTAAATTATTTTCACTTTTAAGTGTTATCAAATATCATACATATAAAAGGTCTCTCTCTTTTCTTTGGTCTATCTTGGTGCTTTTAGACTCATTCTTCTGGTATAAGGCTGTCAGAATGCCACAGCTGGATTTTTATTGTCATCTTAAGGGAACTGGAACCAAAACTATTGATTTGGAGTTCAACTAGGATCATATCAAGAGTCAAAATGTAGTTCAAGGGAAAGAAAAAAAGATGAAATATCTATCTATCTATCTATCTATCTATCTATCTATCTATCTATCTATCTATCTATCTATCTATCTATCTATCTATCTTTATTTTTATAGCATTTTTCATACAGGACTTTGTAATACAAAGTGCTTTACATGGGAAAAAGATAAAATAAAATAACAATAAGTGAAACAAAAAACAGCAAATTGCATAAAATGAAAACATAAGACCCCCACAATCCCCCCTCACCCAAACCACATCCGATATACACACTCACTGACTCAAACACACAAAGACATAAAAAGGAAATTCTGACAGAAAACAGAATAAGAGGACTAAGGAAACGCTATATTGAATTTAAAATGAGGAAACACAGGAGCTAATACTAAAATAATACTTCAAATACTCGAAAATACCAGAGGGTAAGATAAAAAATGTGTAAATTCATAAATAAATAAAATAATATTACAGTATAAAATAAAAGCTAAAATAAAAGTAATTTGGTAAAATGAGAAAGTGTAACATCAGGTGCATAATAAAATCAGCTAAAATGGGATAATACAGTTTTTCACGGTTCTTAACACACAACAGTCGATAATTTGGCACAGTTTGCAAAACCCTCACTTCAGGTACCAATTGCTCGGCCCAATTTGCCTCATCTAAACCCTTCCTTATCTGCATTAGACTCTGACTTTCCTTCTTTACACTCTGATGTCAGTTACACATCACCTTGTTGTCAAAGCTGTACACACAATGGTCAGTAGTTGCACACACACCCCAACTGAAATCTCAAAGCATCAACCCACAACACACAACTATGCAAATCTCTAAACACCCAGGTCTGGTGAGCAATTTTCAATCAGGAGAACTGCAGCATAAAAGGGCCTTGAGCCTCTGCTTTGTTTGGTGAGCATTGAACAATGGACAACAACAACCAGAGAAGGAGAGGAGTGAGATGAGGAGGAGGAAGAGGAAGAGGAGGTGGAGGATGAGGAGGAGGGCAAGGAGGAGGATGAGGAGATGGAGGAGTAAGAGGTCCAAGAGTAGGAGGACAGGGAGGAGGAGGAAGAGGAGGACAGGGAGGCCATGACGGAGACCTGTGGTGATACCTCTGCTTTGGCCTGTCAAGGCTTTAGGAGGCACTTGAGACGATTCACATTGTGTGTTGCATTTCTATAACTGGGTTTTCAGTTTTGCACTTCAGTGTGCTGTGAATGCTCGGTAGTGTGCAGCAAATGCTGAGCTGTGTGTATCAATTGATTGGTATGTGTGTGTCATTGGAGAATGTGGCTGTGTGTACCAAATGAGAACACAACTTTCATTTTGTGAACAGTTCAGAGATTTGATGGCAAAGAGTCATTTTGAAAAGGGAGTGTCAGGTTTAGCATTTTGTGTGAGGTTTTCAGGTTTGTGTGTACAATTTGAAGGAATCCGTAAGTGTTTTGAGAAATGTGTGTTAAGAACTGTGAAAAACTGCAGAAGGAAAAGCATTTACTTTTATACTAAAAAAAAAAAAAAATTAAAAGCAGTTACCTTAACACTGTAAATACAATAATTTGCGGCATTCTTGTGAGATATTTTATGTTTGAAGAAGTGGGCCTACACAGACTTTTTTCCAAAAGGAAAAATGGGTAATTCTCATAAGTCATTGCCATTCATATTGTGTGTAGCATTTCTATAATTGGGTTTTCAGTTTTGCATTTCAAATGCTGAGCTGTGTGTATCAATTGACTGGTATGTGTGTGTCATTGGAGAATGTGGCTGTGTGTACCAAATGAGAACACGAGTTCCATTTTGTGAACAGTTAAGAGATTTGATGGTAAAGAGTCATCTTGAAAAGGGAGTGTCGGCAGTGGCGTAGTTTACGTGGGGTTGGTGGGTTATGAAAACCCACGGGCCCTCTTCACCACACTTCCGATGATTTTTTGTTTGTTTGTTTGTTTAAATCCGAGGCGGAATGAGTGCAACAGCTGCCTTCTCTGCAGCAGCAGGTAGCGCAGAGTGTAACGTGACGTCAGACTGGGTCACTGTATTATGTTGCATATTAAGGGGGGGAGACCCCTGCCGATTTGAGCTGATCCATTGGCCCATTGAAATGTGATTGGCTCAGCCGCGTGTTGAGCCAGACCGAAGACGAGAGATGAAAAAAGATGAAGAAAAGACAGATGCCGCCAGTAAAATCCGCTAGTGGAGCGGAAAAACGTTTTGCTCTAAAAAATAAAATTTTAAGAGAAGATGCAGCCAAATGCGCCGAACTTCCGGATCTTTTCCGCCACAGTGGGGTTCTCACTGAGGCAGAAAACATCCGGATGGTGGCCGGCAGCAGGTAGACATGCAGGTAAACATGCACTGTCTACTGCAACGACATGGTGCTATATCATCTCAACCACACAAACGCAGCGATTTCACCCATATAAATGGAGATTAATGGCTATTTTTAAACCGATAAAAAGTGGTTGTAAACAATAATGGTCCACATGTAACGGGCCATATGCTTGCACTGAAAGAGTGTTTCCCATACATTTATTAACTCGTGAATATTATTTTTTATTATTATTTTGTTTCAAATGCATTTGCTTCTTCTGGACCATTTGACTGTGCTTGCTTATAATGCTCTTCTGTGCTATTTTAATTTTTCTGTACTCCACAACCGCCTGGGCATGACATTTCAGGCCTCAGAGCCATTCTGTATGAACAGAGATAATTCTGTGGTGTGGACAGAATTGTCTCTGAAGAAAATATCCATTAAATACATCCATAAAATAATCCATATACGCGTAGTCCAGATAATTGTTCAGGGCACAGACAGAAAAGCCATACATTATAAATCATTAATTTTCTATGTCAATAAAAATGAAATCCATAGGCTTTATTATAAAAATTATTATGAAGGATATATTGAGGGAGAGCATGAAAGTGACGCAGCATTAGGTGCACAGGCAGAGCGCACTTTCAGTCACCTTAAACTGATCAAGACTTATCTGCACTCAAAAATGAGCGAGTCTCACCTCTCAAGCCTGGCATTACTTTTTATTGAGAGAGAGATGTCTGGGAAGACTAACTTGGACAAGGTTGTTGATACATTTGCAAGAATGTAAAAAAGAAAAAAAAACATCTCAAATTGTTGCAGTAATGAGAGGTTGTATCCAGTATTTAACATTTTTTTAAATGTTACTTTTTTTCTGTCCTCTATTCTTGTGCGCAATGCGGCATGCCAAACATGCAGGCCCCTTTGACACATATGAAAACCCATGTGGAATACATCTCAGCTACGCCACTGAGTGGTGGGAATATATATATATATATGTATGTATATATATATATATATATATATATATATATCTGACTTGAAGAAAGTGAGCGTTATGAAACTTTATGGAAATGAAGCCATAAAGTTATCTAAAATAAATGTGCTGATAAATAGAAATTGTGCATCATGTGTCTTTACAATGACATATGTTTAATGTTTACATATACAGCCACCATTACACTGACTGAAAATTATCTAAAGTTCAATTGTGTAAAGTGAGCTCTGTAAGTATTCCCAGTCAGAGCAAAATTCCGTTCCTGCTGAGGATGAACATCTTCATCATCCACGTCACTGTTGTGTTGGAGAAGTTCGTCTCTGCTGAGATCAACCACAAACATTATCCCTGCACGATCAAGCCAGTATCGACTATTGAATCGTTGTCACCCAGTGAGATGATCTCTCCTTCCTCTCTGTATTTCAGCCATTTTTCTGTTTAAGACACTCTTGGGCTTCTTAAAAGTCCTCCACCCTCCTCCTAACAGTTTCTCACCTTAGGAGCTCTCCTGAGGCCTTAGACACTTTGTGAATAACTTTTATCTTAACAAAGGAAAATTCTAATAAAACTCTTAGAATTCAAGGAATTCTAAGAGTTTTATTAGAATGACGTCACGAAGAGCTACTTTTAGCCTTGGGATTCTTTGTGAGTACGGCCCAGGTTTTTGGACCCATTGTGACTTGGAGCCAGGATACCATTGGATTTGGTCGGAGACCTGTGATGGTGAGCTCTCTGTGAAGATGAACTGGAACCAAATGCATGCAGAAAATGGAAATCGAGGACTTCGTCTACCTCACTACAGTTCTACAGAATGGTAGGACCGAGCTGTCCACCAGTGTGGGTGCAGGGTTTATTCTGGTGACCACGGTCACTAATTTGATGTTTGACGATTTTTTGTTATGTTTCTTTCTTTCATCTATCATCTTACTATAGTCTTATTGTCTCTTTATAATTATTTATAAAATTTAAGATCTTCATGACTAATGTTACTTAAATGTACATATTGACCTGTAGCTATAAAATATAGTCTTATTGAGCTTCAGTCTCTGAAGTTGACTATATCCACTCCTTTTGTTTTACTTTAAATAACCCTCTGTGAACCTTTGGTCAGAATCTTTTGGTCTCTCAACAGTAAAACACATTGTTTTTAGTAATACATATTTTTTGGTCTGGGATAGAAGTGGGCAGTTTGGAAAAAAAACATTTGCAAGAACGTTTATAAAGCAGATGTGTTTCTGTTGCTGGAGTCGGACAGTGGAATTATTTACAAAATGATTTAAAGAGCTTTGTGAATAGTTTCTGAAAAAAAATATTCATCTTTATGGAAATAAAAGCTACAGTGGAGAAAATAAGTAAAGTCTGTCATTTTTATTTAGCTACACTTCAACTGTGAGAGACAGAATAAAAAAATCTGAAAATTACACTGCATGATTTTTTAAATTGCTTTATTTAATGACGTACCAACCAGCAAGAGTTCTGGCTCAATCAGACTTCAACTTCTCCACCATGACCAAGACCAAAGAGCTGTTTATGGACAACAGGGACAAAATGATAGACCTGCTCAAGGCTGGATGGACCACAGGACAACAGGCAGACAGCAACAAGGCTGACATGATCAAATGTCCACTCTTTGTTTGTTTTAGTTTTGAGTGCTGTATTTGTGGAGTTTAGTCAGAGAAATATCCCAAACTCTTGGTTTAATGTCAGGAGCTCAGTGCTGCCTTTTCTTCTGAAGACCACAAGATGACGTCAGATCCAAACTGAGAGCCAAACCCTGTGGTGAGATCAGACTGAAGCTGGTGACTTCTTGATGGACTGATAATATCCAGTTTATGGTTATCTAATTCTCCTCTCCTCATGATGGATCATTTGTCTGTTAAAATCTGTTTAAATGTTGATGCTGATTATGGGAATATCTCTTTGATTTTTCACAAACTGTGTGTTAACACTTCAACTGAAAAGCTGGTGATTGTTCATTTTTAATTCATTCCATCTGTTCTTTTACACCATTTAACTTTTCTACAAAAATCAGTGGCTTTAAATATTCTGTATAAAACTTTAAGATCTGTGTTGAGCAGCAGTGAGAATCATATCAAACCAGAATGCCATACCTTTTGACTGTCAGCTTAAACTCAGTTAAAGATATTTTTCCGAAAATAAACAGGCTGGCATATGGTTTGCAGTAGTGAATTTTAGAGAAATGAGCATGATGAGTGACAAAAGGGTCATGAAAGAGCATAATAATGCTGTTTAGAGACAAACCCAAAACAAAAGTTGTAGAATAATGAGCAACCATCACAATTAATAATCTTATCTGTTATAAACAGGCTAATAAATTATCTGAAAATATTTATTTCTGTTTAATGTAATCCAGTGGTTCTCAGTCACTTTCTGTTATTCCCCCACTCCCCTATTAAAATATAATTAATACTGTAGCTCTCATTCTAGGGCTGGGAAATTTGAATTACAGTATTTCACAGTTCTTAACACACATTCCTTCAAATTGTACACACAAACCTGAAATCCTCATACACAAAATGCTAAACCTGACACTCCCTTTTCAAGATGACTCTTTGCCATCAAATCTCTGAACTGTTCACAAAATGGAAGTCGTGTTCTCATTTGGTACACACAGCCACATTCTCCATTGACACACACATACCAGTCAATTGATACACAGAGCTCAGCATTTGCTGCACACTACCAAGCATTCACAGCACACTGAAGTGCAAAACTGAAAACCCAATTATAGAAATGCTACACACAATGTGAATGGCAAAACTCATGATAATTACCCAATTTTCCTTTTGGAAAAAGTCTGTGTAGGTCCACTTCTTCAAGCATAAAATATCACACAAGTATGCAGAAAAGCATTGTTTTATTTACAGTGTTTCAGTGCACAGACATTTCTAAAGAGAATGTACGTAAAAAAAAAAAAAAAAGTCAAAAGGTCCTCTCCCTCTTACCCCTCTCCTTCTCTGGTTGTCGTTGTCCATTGTTCAATGCTCACCAAACAAAGCAGAGGCTCAGGCTTTCATGCTGCAGTTCTCCTGATTGAAAATTGCTCACCAGACCTGGGTGTTTACAGATTTGCATCACTGTGTGTTGTGGGTTGATGTTTTGAGATTTCAGTTGAGTGTGTGCAACAACTGACCATTGTGTGTACAGCTTTGACAACAAGGTGATGTGTCAAGTCAAAGTCAAGTCAAAGTTTATTTATGGAGCACATTTAAAAACAACCTCGGTTGACCGAAGTGCTGTACAGGGGTACAAAATAATGTGTAATTGACATCAGAGTGTAAAGAAGGAAAGTCAGAGTCTAATGCAGATAAGGGAGTGTTTAGATGTGGCAAATTGGGCCAAGCAATTGGTACCTGAAGTGAGGGTTGTGCAAAATGTTCCAAATTATCGATTGTTGTGTGTTAAGAACCATGAAAAACTGTAAATCCACTGTGAAGTTCAAACTTAAAATAACTCTTCAAAGTGTGATCCATGAAAGTGTGCACCTTTGAGTATGTGTGTTAGTTTATTATTGGTTTTCATGGAAACCTCAATCCAGACAAAGCCTGAAGCTGGCAGCCTGGTTTTAACTGATTTACTTCATGGGTAAACATGAACACAAAGTAGCCATGTGATTATCGACTTGTTTTGCTTGTACCTCTGCCTACACTTGCTCTCAGGACTAAAGGTGAAACAGAAACAAGGGCGTCATTGTTCAGAAAAAAATAGCATTTTTATTACAGGGTGTTAAAGGGTATATCAAAGTAACTACAGAGAGAAAATTGAAAACAAGTGATGTATTATATGCGCTTCAGTTAACTCAATTACAAAGCCTTTTTAAGCGGTTGTTCCCACACTCATACTAATGCAAATAAAAGAACACTAAAATCGAAACTAAGGGTACTGCAGGAAAGAAATGATTAAACAGACCAAGAATGGCAATCATTCTCCTGAAATGTTTAATGATAAGAATCATATCACTGATTAGAGCCATCAGAGATACAAAGGCACAGCTCTGCAGGAGACAAAGAGATCCATCTCACCACAGCTCTATTGAAAACCCAGTGCCGAACAAAGAAAAGCCAATTTCACGGCCGATCTTGACACCAGTTCCCAGGACCTGTACTTCAAGGCCTTCGTCAATGTTAATCCCGGTGGTTGCGTCACAGCGGCTGTAGCTTTGACTGGACCGGCTTTAGCTGAAACCTCGGCCACTTTGGCTCCGACCTTTGCCTTCAGCCTCGTTGGCTCGATTTGGGACTTTGCATCCGCTTTGAGTAGATCAGCCTTCACACCGGCGGGGCCATAGCACATAGATAAACTTAACCCTTCTGCTTCAGCATCAGCTTTGACACCATATGAGTCCACCTTGTACCCGGCTCCTGCTTTTAGTGCACCAACACCTGATTTGTATTTTCCACGGGAAGCTGATAAACCGCACACTTCTGCTTGAGCAGCACCTTTGACACAATTTTTGGTTGCCTCAATCCCTGCAGCAGCGTTGGGCCCTTTGGCCTCTGCCCCATTTTCATGAAAATGACCCACTCCTGCACCAGCATAGTATCTCTCCTTGTAGTCATTCTTGCCTTTTTTCTTGTATTTTCCAGCAGCTGCGTAGCCATCAACAGAAAAATCCTCAGTAAGGTCCTCATCATCCCAAAGGTTGTGTTTCACAACTGTATGGATTAAAATAAAAAATAATTGTTTTTACATGTTTTTCAATTTAAAGTGTTATCAAATATCATACTAAAAAAAGGTCTCTCTCTTTTCTTTGGTCTATCTTGGTGCTTTTAGACTCATTCTTCTAGTATAAGGCTGTCAGAATGCCACAGCTGGATTTTTAGTGTCATGTTAAGGGAACTGGAACCAAAACTATCGATTTGAAGTTTAACTAGGATCATATCAAGAATCAAACTCTAGTTAAAAGGAAAGAAAAAAAACATGGAAATTTTGAAAAGAAAAATGAAATATCTATCTATCTATCTATCTATCTATCTATCTATCTATCTATCTATCTATCTATCTATCTATCTATCTATCTGTGTGTGTATTTCTCAAGAGTATCTAATATTAAATATAGAATGTTTTGAAGGAAAACTCTTCTACTCGACAACAGTAGAGAAAAATGTATCTGAAGGAATATTGGAAAAAAAATACTTACTGGCACGATTTAAGTCTGTAAAAAAGAAAGAAGGAAAAAAAATTAGTTGCTTATTTCGGTTAATAAATACTTCTTTATCTCTTTTGGCAGAAGTCTCAAAGAGTGGTGCAATGATGGCACATTAATTTTGTCCATCTTAGAGATTAAAATATGCTGATTCCCTCATTAGATGGTGATGATTCAGATCAATTCAGATACCTTTTCTTGAATTCTAAAGTGTAATTGTGTTTTTAAAAGGATGGGACTATGCTAATGGGGACTACCAGTAAACATGAGTTCCTGCCTTAGTTTTACATTTTCTGTGCCCAATGGTAAACTCATCATACTTGGCACAGGAGTGCATTTTTCTCCAATTTTTAATTTTCAACCTCCAAAATTAAAGTGCACCTTTTTTCAGTGTGAAGTAAGTTATTACCTTTCAGAGGACATTTATGTCCACTTCTTCAATGTCACAGAAATTTAATATGTTCATATTTTTTTTTCTTTTTATTCACCTTTTGCCCATTTTAGTTCTGATCGTAACTATCAACTACAAGATTATTTAAACAATTTTAATTAGTTAGAAGCCAATTTGGGGAGTTATTTTATTCTGTCCATGCAGAGAAATACAAATATGTCATTTCATACATTTTCTACGGGATTAACAGTGTTAAAATACTAGAATACTTGAGAGTAATGGTCAGGAATGAATAGAATTGAAAGAACATTTAAGAAAAAAATGAAAAAACATGATATTTCAAAGACATTATAATAGTATATAATGTCTCTTTTACAGAAAACAACGGTCTCCTAACTAGGCACAAAAAATACACATATGACCAAGAATGTTATAATTCCCCTCAGAAAATTCCACTTTGCATTTAATATATTACAATTATTTCAATTTTATTGTGTTTAAAAATGTGATATCCTCACATACTAGGGCATTTAAAGTGTTAAAATTGTGAGGATTGGAGAGGATTTAAGGATTTTTTTTCCGTAAAAATGTGGAAAACTTCATAAATAAAGGTTTTTTTATTCTGACCAAGCAGAAAAAAATAAATATATATGCTTAAAAACAATGCTGTCCTTGATCAGTGACATGACCAAAACTGTATTGTAATGTTATCTTTTTAACAAAATCAGAATCACTTTTATGTCTCTGATCCCCAGGGGGTAGGAGGTCTTTGAGGTGTGAGGATTGGGGTTCTTTTTAATTATTTGTTCAATTAAAACTAAAACGTAACAAAATAAGTTATGAACAAAATGTACACCATCAAGTTGTTTTCTTGTTCAATGTAGGAAAGTTTGTTGTATTTTACAAATAAATGTACCCACCACTCATTTTCAGCTTTGAGAAGTTCTAAAATAGAAACAAAGGAGGTAATGTCAGCATGGAGTCAGAACTTATGTTAAAGAAGGAGAATAGACTTTAGAGTGAAGTGAATAAGTATGAAATACATAATTAATTTACATTCACTAAAGACTCAACATAAACCTCATGATGGAGTTCTTACCTCAGTGATGTTTCTTGCTGTTTAGATAGAAGTTAAACGCTGCGTGCTCTCAGCTCAGTTGAACATCTGTGTTCAGTGTGCCCTTAAATACTCAAAAACAAGTAGAAACTGAAAGCATCTTGAGAAGTTACATAGGAGCACAGAGTGAGGGAGGTGCTGACGTTTATGTCTTTCCTTTAAACTGTCATAAAGGAGATAACACCAGTTATGTCATATCTAGACAAACATGAGCATATTTCATGAGCTTCATATTTTTTCCATCACAAAGTCATCCAAACACTAGTTAAACAGAAGACATGAAGATGATAAATCATCAAACATGAGGGGACAGTTGTTTTTCACATCGATCCCACAAGGAGGGCTGGCCCCACTCCATCACAGCAGCACATGAACTGTACATGGAGAGTGGTCACCCTGTTCCCATTTGCTATGAATGTGGCTTAATAGCCAAAGAGACTCTGACCGCAAAGACTTTGAACATTTTCAGTGTTATCAGTTTGTATAAGAAATAATTATTCACTCAAATTTTGTCTGCCCTGATTGATATGCCAGCGTGTGTGTTTTAGGTTTGAAGCTGTTTTGCAATCAAAGTTCTGACAAAGTCTTGAAGGAGAAGAAAAAGACTGAGAAAGTAGAGAGCAGACATTTTAACCATGGCCTTTTGTGGAGCAGTGTCTGCAGGAGGTTCAGAGGTCTATGTGGATGTGGAGTCTGAGCCAGGAGTGGAGGGCCAGTGATGTGAGAACCTTCACATAATCGTTTCATCCATTGTCTATATTGGATCTTACCGTGTCCCACCTCCTCCAAAGCAGATTTATGACATCTGTCTGACATCAAAAAGAAAAGAAATGACCATCCAGAAAGAAGAAGTCGCTTTGCAAAACATCAGGTATGTTTCTGATTAAGGGCACATACAGTAATAAAGTGGCCTGGATCTTGAAAAGATTGGATTTGTGCCATTCAGACTGTCAGAGAAAACTCAGATATACTGTAGGTCTAATTTGTGCCACTTTTGCCTGCAGTGAAAACAAAGCCTATATGGTGCATGGTGACAGGTGTTACTGTGACTGGTGAGAGTGTAGATGTTTATAAGCAGTTTGCTTTCCTTCGTGGTATAATTCATGGTTCTGCTAACTGGCCTGACTTATGGGGCCATGAGTTCACTGGATGATGCTGCTTTCCATTAACCTCAGGACTGGGAACAGGGAGGTAGGAATGACATCATCTCAGAGTTATCAGCGTTCCAGTGACAAAAAGCTGGAAAAAACATGCCAGTCTACCAGGTTATTATTAGCCATTGTCTGCATGCCCTGTGTTGTAGTTCACAAATACTGCATGCAGAATGTAAAAACATTATGGCAACATTTCCATAAATAGAAGTTAAAAATGTACATGGCTGCTTAGGTGTGACAAACATCAGTCAGAAGTGCTAATAAACTGAGTATTTCAGGAGCTTCATAACTGTTTATACTGGGGGCAGACATCTTTGATAGTCAACTCAGGGGTGGTGAAGACCCCTCGAGTTCCCAGTAGGAAATTCCAACCTTGGGGGCAGTACAGTTGAAATTGCCCACTTGGAACTCAGATGGACACCAGAAGAGTTCGAACATAGACCTGCAGGCCTGGATCAAGGCAATAAAAAGGCTGGAGTACAGGGAACAGGTTGATGAAGCAAAGTACCAAACCAGGATTTGCTCCCATACTTGACCTGACAGCCGTTACATCAAACTGACAACTTTTACTTCCTACATGGCCTGACAATAGTGCTGCACTCTTACTTTTTATTTAAAAGTCTCAAAAATCATGTCAGTAGAGCTTGTTCCTAAAGATTATCATGATGAATAAAATGTGTTTTTTTAACTTTCAGGCACATAACTTATTATCAGTAATTATCCAAAACCCATCAAAGATACTGTAGGCCTTTTACATAATCCTAACTTATAATTAGCCTACAAAACACCTGCTCCAATAAGTATCAGTCAAAATTAGTCAGGAAGCCAGTTGACAGCAACTGCTAATGTTAAAATGTCTTAAACTAACTCAAGATCAGCCCGATCACTTGAAAAAGAATCAGAACTTTAGACTGTCTGAAAGAGTTCACATCATGTCAGCTGTGCTCTCCATGTAAGATCGTAAAGACATCAAGGTCGCTTGTTTATGTCCAGTCTTATCACCTGTCTCTACCTGCATCCTAATTGCTAAATGTGAAACAGAAAGCAGAATGAACTTGTGTCAGATACGATAAGGCCACCTCAGGAGACCCAAAGATTACAAGAAACAAAGTCAAAGAGTCACTGAGGTGTTTAATTGTGCTTATATAAGATGCTGATTAAGCAAGTTTTATTAGCAGGACAACATCTCAGTATTTTTATTGCTGTGTTTTTTCAGTCCAAAGTTCTCCACTCCTTTTTCTTTGTTTCATTCACATGATGCACCCCTCACTTTTGCCCTTTTAATTTTGTCTAATTTTTTCTTGAGTGTTGTCTTCACCAACCAAATGAACGCCTCTCTTTGCCTTTAAATGCACTGCAGCCGGGGCGCAGCGACTGATTGATCTGACTGATGCCTGCCATTGCACAGTGTGCCGGAAAGACCTGGTATCGGACACAGACATGGGAGGCCACAAAGCGCGTGATCATGTGGGCCAGCTCCCGGGACAGACGTAATCTGTTCCTTTGTCATTAACAGGAGTACAAAATTAAGAGACAGTTATACAGCAGGCTAATCAATTCATGCTTGTGATCCACCTACACTTCTGGTCTGTCTTCGTCAAGTTGCAGAGCTTTTGGTGATATACTGTATACTCCTACCGGAATCTCTTCCTCATCCTCCTTGCAATAATGTACTCCATCTTTTTAGATCACATTAAAAATAAACATAAAAACAGCGAAATATAGCAATCACGGGTAAATCCTTAAGACACAGAGTGACATACATTTATTTTCTCTTTTTTCTCTGTCTTTTTCTCTCTCTCTTCTTTGAATTTCATGAGATGAGAGAAGCCAGATATATACTCAGTATCGGATGTTAAGGCTGTTTATTGTTGACTTGAGAGATGTGCATCAAACTTCCAGCTGCCATCAGGTTAAGTTTCCATTATGACAAACGTCTTTGATCCAACATCTGATGTGACGGGACAGTTAATATAGATACAAATGTATATGCTGGTTCAGACGGTTACATTAAATAGTGATTAATGTTGATTGTTTATTGCATTAAAATGTGCCTGACACTGTGGATACCTGCCTCTGACGCTTTGTTGATGTGTGCACACAAGTGCTCCTGTCACCAAATTACAGCTGCGGAGGGTGCGCTTCGCCTGCGCTGGGCATAGACAAGGTTGGAGCTGGTACGCTTTCAGCGTACCTTCTGCACAGTTTTTTGGTACGAAATTGTGAAACCTGAATCTGTCAGCACCTCCCCCTGGTGCGCCAGGCTCTGCGCACCCTGTGCCACCCTGCACTGCACCACAAAATGAGGGCCCTCTGTCTTAAACTAACTCAAGATCAGCCTGATCAACTGAAAAAGAAGCAGAAGCGGAGATGGTCTGTCAGGCTTGTAGTCATGTCAGCCGTGCTCTCCATGACACTGAAGGATCATAAAGACATTAAGGTCACTTGTTTGTGACTTACCGCATCACCTTTATGTACATTGTAATTACTAAATGTGAAACAGAAAGCAGAATGACCTTACGGCAGACATGATAAGACCACCTCAGGTGACCCAGCGTTTACAGGGTCAAGTCAATGAAAATAGTTTATGAATCATTCAGATGTCTAATTGCACTTTGTAAGATGCTTATTAAGCAAGTTTTAGGCACAGACACTCCCTTACTTTGTTTTATCTGCATGATGCACCCCTCCCTATAACCCTTATATTTTTGTCTTTCCTCTAATCCTTAGGGAATAAACTCATGCCGGGGATTTATAAAGGATGCCCCAAGAAGTTTCCCCAGATCATTTTATTGACCACATTGTCAAATTCGTCTTGTTGATGGTGCGGACCTTTCAAATTACTTATTGCTACACTGCCAAACAACAGCATTCTATTGCAGTGCTAGAAAGTATCAGTGAGTCTTTGTTTGAACAAGTTCTAATGAATTTCATCTAGTTGATGAAGAGTTTTCCAATTTAGATTAAGTTTATTTCAAGGAAACTAAAATGTATTCAATCAGTAATTAAGCCCTCCAATGTTTATAAACATCTAACAAACAAAGCACACAACAGGACTCCTAACTATGTCACATTTCCAAGTTCAAAATAATCTGAAAGAGATTTCAACATCACAGTCCCATTACACTCACTTGTGCACTCCAAAACTGTCCAAGAGCGCCCTCTTGTCCCATTAATGTGTCCTTCCTGCTAGCGTTCCCTGGTGATCTGACAGCCAGTTAAACTGAATGAAGAGGAAACAATCTCTTTAAAATGTAAGTGGAATGTTTAATAACAATAAATTCATGTTAAGACACAGTTGACAGGTTTAAAATAGATCTTGATCTCAGTGGGTTGATATCTGGTTAAAGAAAGTTTGATAATATACAAGATTGAGAAGTTAAAGAAACTGATCAATACGTTGATTCTAACATTAACTATTGCTCTTTTCCCCTCACAGATCAATGCCAAATGCTTTTATGAGGCACTCGTTAGCCCCTTCAACACTAAAAGAAATGCTTCGGTGAATCTGTGGATATTCTCAGTCATCCAGGTCATGACTAACCTCAAGCAAACATAAATTGTGTCAACTGGACCGACCTCGTGTGAGTAGAAAACGTTTCGCCTCTCATCCAAGAAGCTTCTTCAGTTCTAAAGAGTCTGGGAGGGAGTACTAGATATTTATACACCAGGAGGCTGGTGGCAAAGAAAAAACAACAAGTTGTTATGTGGCACTTAGCTTTGTGCCTATCCAGAAAGACTTTAGGGCAGAATCAGCTCATCCATTCCTTTCTTTATTAGATACCAGAGGTCAGACTAGAGGGTTATCGTCAAAAGTCTATGTCCATCCAAATTCTGTCTGCAAACCTCAAATTGTTATTCAAATGTGGAGCAGAGACTTTGGCACTTCTGTGAAGGATATGTGTTAGACAATTACCTGGAAGAATTTAGATAACACTTCTAAAAATCCTAATCTTGAAGTGATACATTTTAGATCTCTGCATAGGATGTATCTTACACCTAGAAAGCTCCATTTAATGAAACTCCTATCCTCCCTGAACTGTGAGCTCTGCTCAAATCATGATATCGGGTCCTTCATGCATATGTACTGGCATTGTCCAGGAGTGTTTATTTTTTGGAAAATGATATCAATTGCACTGTCAGAACTTCTTAATGTAGAAATGTCTTCATTCATTCATTTTCTATACAGCTAACCCCTTTAAGGGTCACGGGGGGGGGCTGGAGCCTATCCCAGCTGGTATTGGGCGAGAGGCAGGGTCATCCTGAACCAGTCGCCAGCCAATCACAGGGCATCGAGACAGACAACCATTCCGCTCACACTCATACCAAAGGTCAATTTAGAGTCTCCTATTAACCTACTGAGCATGTTTTTGGTCTTTGGTAGGAGGCTGGAGTGCCTGGAGAGAACTCACGCATGCACGGGAAGAACATGCAAACTTCACAGAGAGAGGCCCCTGTCCAACCAGAGAATTGAAGCAGGAACCTTCTTGCAGTAAGGCACAAGCACTACCTGCTGCACTACCATGCCACCCTGAGAAAGTCTTTAATGTCCTGAATTTTTTTTACTGAAGATACTTCTGCTTTAGCTGCCAGAGAATCTGAATCTGTTGATAATTTTAAAAAGAGGCTTAAAACCCACCTTTTTAATCAAGCTGTTAATTGATTTAATTGACTTATTTATTCCTTTATTATTTATTCTTTTATTACTTTATAACTTATATATTCATGTAGTCAAACTTCTTATATTTAATTCTTAATTTTTTACATTATTTACAGTTATCCATTGTCTGTTATTTTATCTCTCTTCTTTATGTCCCCCCTTTCTTATACTTTTATTATTGTTTTAGTATGATGGTTTTTAGCTCCAGTGCTTCCCCATGGGGGCTCTCCACACTGGGTCCACTTGTGGGGCTGCTGCCTGGGGATGGCTCCGCCTGCGTGGTCGGAGGCCCCTGCACTGTGGTGTGGGGCCTCGTGTCTGTGCGGGGCGGGGAAGTCTCTGGCTGCGCTCCTCGTGAGCCGGGTGCCCTCCTTAGTGTTGATGGCCCCCAAAGGTAGTTTATTCCTTACCTCACTCCTTGGTGCCCAGCCATGTCTCTATCTCTCTCTTTTATGACAGCTCGTATGAATGTGTGTGGGTATATATGTATGTGTGCGTATGTTGATGTCTGTGAGTGTGTGTATGGGGGGGGGGATGGCCAGGTTGGCCAGGTTTTCTGTTTTTCTGTTTTTTTTAGCCTCTGTGAGGCGCTTTGTGTCGCTTTTAAGTATGAAAAGTGCCTTATAAATGAAGTTCGATTGATTGATTGATTAATATCAATCTTATAGTCTGTTTTATTTGCTGGTCTGACAAAAAAATGTTAGCACTTCACTGGCATGATTTCTACATAGGATGTATCCCACACTGAGAAAGCTCCATTTAATGAAACTCGTATCCTCCCTGAAATTCCTTTTTGTCCTGAATTGTTTTTACTGAATGATACTTCTGCTTTAACTTTATCAACTTTTTATAAGTCAGTCTTATTTGCTGGTCTGACAAAAAGATGTTAGCACTTCACTGGCAACCACCTAATTTTATTTTTTTTTATTTTTTTTCGGTCAAACTGGTTAAGACATTGCTCATATGGAACTGTCAGTACTAAGGATGCACAATGCCAAGCAAGCTACTATCATCTCTTGGTGTTCTTATGAAGAGAAAATCTTAAATGTGCAAAAGGACTGTAGGACTTCTTTGAAATTTATTTTAAATTATTAATGCATGTATTCTATCATTTTGTTATTCGTGCACCTGAGTGACTGACTTATTACTTTTTGTTGCAATGATCTTTATTCACATTGTCTTAAACCTGTCCTCACAATAAATCCTAGCTGCTGGGGGATGGGGTTGTCTGATTTATGCTTTGATTTGTTCTTTTTTTTCTATGTTGCTAAACAAAACAAAACACAGCACCCTGTCACTGACTAAAATCCTGCACCGCTCACTCTTCCCCTGCTCAAGACAGCTCATGTCCAGGTCTGAAGTATTTCAGAGACCAGAATTGTATTAACAAAATATAAAATAATTTCTGATGTCACTCCAGATAATATTACCCTGAGTAAGATCAGGAAGAGATCAGAAACATTTCTGAGGTTTAGAAATGACAGGATCAGATTTATTTCTCCCGTCATATCTCAAAGAATCAGGGCTCCGTATTTATAGATCACAAGGGAAATTAATACTGTTTGTCATATTTAACTGAGCATAATGATCATTAAAGCCACTGGCAGAGTATATTGATTCCGGTGACCCTGTTTAAAGGACTATTTAAGATTCATATTTTCATCCATATTTAAATTACATGTTGATTTTATCTATTCTAAAAATGTTGTTTTTTATATTTAACTTTTATTGGAATTTTTAATTAATTATTTATTTATCTATCAATTAATTTGTGTATTTATTTGTGATTTAGGATGGGGTGGGTGGTATTGGGAAAAAGTCATCAAAAAAAGGTGAAGTAATTTTTCTAGGAAATAATAAGACACGATATTATTTCCTACATGCTGAAAATAATAAAGAAATGAATAAATAAATGTTTAACTTTATGAAACTTTGATATGAAAAAAAATCCTCCAACCTCTCTGCTTTGACAGACTGCTGTTAGATTTTAGTCCTTCATGGTCTAAGATCTTCATCTTGCACACTCCTACAGCAACAGTCATACATTTACCAGAGAATGAAAAGTGATCAGAAAGAAACCTCTGTCAAGGCATTTCTGCCATAGTTTGCTGTTCTTGAAAAGCAGTGTTAACAAAATCACACACCCCTACCTTTTATATGAATTACAAGAACCTGCTCCAGTTTTACATCAACTGACAAGTCCATAAATCTTCACAGTGTGATCCATAAAAGCGTGAACCTTTGAGTACATGTGATTAGTTTATTATTGGTTTCACTGAAACCCCAATCCAGACAGACGCCTGAAGCTGACAGCCCTGTTTTGACTGATATCTGCTTCAAAGCTTCATATGTTACACAAAACATAAATTAGCCATATGACTGTTAGCTTGTCTTGGTTGTTTCTTGATGGCCTATATTTGCTCTATCAGGACCAAAGGAGGAACAGAAACCACAACGTCATTGTTCAGAAAGAAATCACCACTTGGACTCATTTTTATTACACAGTGTTAAAGGGTATATGCAGTTATTACAGAGGGCAAATAAGAAAATGCTGATGTATTTTACACTCATTCAACTCAATACAAAGTCCTTTAAAAAGGTTCCCACACTAATACAAGTGCAAACAACAGATCAGAGCAAAATTAGGAAAGGAATGTTTCAACAGACCAAAAAAGGAAATCATCCTCCTAAAATGTTTAATGTAAAGAATCATATCACATACTCGAGCCATCAGAGATACAAAGGCACAGCTCTGCAGGAGACAAAAAGATCCATCTCACCACAGTTTAAGTGACAACCCAGTACCCAGCACAGACACTCCAATTTCACGGCCGATCTTGACCCCAGTTCCCAGGACCTTTGCTTCAACACCGTCCTTTCCAACTCCAACCCCGGTGTCTGCTGACAAACCAACAGTGTATGTGGCTGGCCCCAATGATGTTGAAACCTGGCCCAGTGTGGCATTGACCCCGGCAGTCACCCCATCGTGTCCAGCTTCAGATATATGTGTACATGTAAATGTGTCTATGTACATACATATACTCAACAAAAATATAAACGCAACACTTTTGTTTTTGCTCCCATTTTTCATGAGATGGACTCAAAGATCTAAAATTCATTCCAGATACACAATATTACCATTTCTTTCAAATGCTGTTCACAAATCTGTGTAAATGTTTGATAGTGAGCACTTCTGCTTTGCTGAGATAATCCATCCCACCTCACAGGTAGTAATGGGCGCTCGAGGCTTTGTTGACGCTCTGACACCTGATTTGAAAAAATGCTTCATTGCTCGAGGCTTCAATGATACAATGCTTGAGTAGGTCATCTAGTGGTCAATAAAATGAAGTGCAATTGAACTGATGTTGAAGTCATTGTTTCAAGAGTCATTTGGGATTTGAGTCGCTAATGCGTTTTTGTTCGTGTACACTGCATGGATGTATGGTTTCATGCTCACTCGCACAATAAAATACATTTTGAAAAAGAAAAATAAAGACAATGTTTTTGTCAGGTCTAATAGAAGTTCACAGTAGCTCCATACTTAAGTCTACATTAGTCATACTACACCCTAAAACAAATCTAAATATCACATAGCTTAAAAGATTTTGATGATGATTTTGAAGTCAGATGTCTAAAATTATTTTTAATTACATTTATAAATAATTTGTCATAATTAGACAAGACTCCAATCCAATCCAATCCATCCCCTTTATTTATGTAGCACATTTAAAAAACAAGAAAGTTTACCAAAGTGCTGCACAGTTAAAATAACACATAAGAACATCAAAAAAGAAAATAAAATCAATTAAAATAACACATTAAAACAAATAAGAGTCATAAAAAACAAAGGGGTTAAGACCATAAAAGACATAAAAGGACACGGATCACACAACTCTCATGCTAAATTAAAAGCCAAAGAATAAAAATGAGTTTTAAGACGTGATTTAAAAGTCGTTAGTATCGGTTCCCTTGAGAGGGTGCTGGTTCGGTACACTCAACTGTTTCATACGTCACTCAACTGTTTCGGACGTCACTTATCACGTGACCGATACACGCTCCGGCACAGTGCTTCGATACGTTTGCTTCATGAGCTACGGCGCATGTATCGGAGCCTCAGGTATCAGCGGACCATCCCACCTCACAGGTGTGCCACATCAAGATGCTCATCAGACACCATGATTAGTGCACAGGTGTGCCTTAGACTGTCCACAATAAAAGGCCACCCTGAAATGTGCATTTTTTAACTTTATTGGGGTCTGGGGACTCAGAACCAGCCAGTATCTGGTGTGACCACCATTTGCCTCATGCAGTGCAACACATCTTCTTCGCATAGAGTTTATCAGATTGTCAATTGTGGCCTGTGGAATGTTGGTCCACTCCTCTTCAATGGCTGTGAGAAGTTGATGGATATTGGTGGGAACTGGTACATGCTGTCGTATACGCCGGTCAAGCACATCCCGACGATCTGGAGTCAGGTTAAGATCCCGATGAGGATGACGAGCATACAGTTGAGCTTCCCTGAGACGGTTTCTGACAGTTTGTGCAGAAATTCTTTGGTTATGCAAACCAATTGTTTCAGCAGCTGTCTGAGTGGCTGGTCTCAGACAATCTTGGAGGTGAACCTGCTGGATGTGGAGGTCCTGGGCTGCTGTAGTTACACGTGGTCTGCGGTTGTGAGGCCGGTTGGATGTACTGCCGTATTCTCTGAAACGCCTTTGGAGACGGCTTATGTTGGAGAAATGAACATTCAATGCACGAGCAACAGATCTGGTTGACATTCCTGCTGTCAGCATGCCAATTGCACGCTCCCTCAATGCTTGCGACATCTGTGGCATTTTGCTGTGAGACAAAACTGCACATTTCAGGGTGGCCTTTTATTGTGGGCAGTATAAGGTACACCTGTGCACTAATCATGATGTCAGATCAGCATCTTGATGTGGCACACCTGTGAGGTGGGATGGATTATCTCAGCAAAGCAGAAGTGCTCACTATCAAACATTTAGACAGATTTGTGAACAATGTTTGAAAGAAATGGTAATATTGTGTATCTGGAATGAATTTTAGATCTTTGAGTCCATCTCATGAAAAATGGGAGCAAAAACAAAAGTGTTGCGTTTATATTTTTGTTGAGTATATATATGTTATTTTTTAAATGTTTTTTTTTTAAGCAAATGTACCTACCGCCCATTTTCTTCTTTGAACAACACTGAAATAGAAAGCAAAATAGGAAATGACAGCCTATAGTTAAAACTTATGTGAAGGAAACTTAAATTTTCACTTAAACTTACATTCAACAAAGACTATACATAGAGGTCATGATGGATTTCTAACCTGGATGTGTCTTGATGTTCAGGAGAAGATCAGTGCTGCGTGCTCTCAGCTCAGTCTAAGATCTGTGCTCAGTGTGCTCTGGTTATATACACAAAAACAAAAAGGAAACTGAAAGCATCTGAGAACATATTAACACAGAGAGGGAGGTGCTAACAGTTATGTCTTTCCCTCACTCTGTTATTAAAGAAGGTAACACCAGTTATGTCAAATCAACAAGACAGTCCAGCTGCAGACCTCCACTCTCAGCTGACTAGCTTGCAGACTCTACAACTCCATCGTCAGAAGGAAGTGACATCATGATCACCTCCAGTGTGAGAAGGAAGTGGTGTCAGCGTCGTTGGTTACCGTGGTAACTTGATTCGTCAGTCGTGTTACATTAAAAAACACAAAGTCAACCGTAACATGGAGACAAAGGCAGCATCAATTCTAGGTTTTATTAGTTATGACCCACACCACCGCGGGAACAACCCCAAAAAAAGCCTCCCTGTCCATTAAATATAAAGCGTTTTTAAACCGTCTGCCGCCGCTCCGGAACGAGCATAGAGTCCGAGGCGGCAGTGACGAAAAAACACAAAGTTAACCGTAACACGGAGACAAAGGCAGCATCAATTCTAGGTTTTATGAGTTAAGACCCCTTCACACCGCCACGTGGCAACAACTCCAAAAAAAAACCTCCTTGCCAGATGAGTCTATTAAATATAAAGAGTTTTTAAAGCGTCTGCTGCCGCCCCGGAACGAGCATAGAGTCCAAGGCGGCAGTGACGGAGAGGTGATTTGGTGAACGTCACAGCTGAGCCCAAAAGTCCTTCACAACACTCCCCCCTCAAACATTCTTAAGTGAAATGTTGTCTCATACCAAGTTTTTCTCCCAATTATCTTTATATGAAGGTGGAGCAGTGAGGTAGAGCTCATTTAATGTTAGTTTTGACCCGTGAAGTCTGCTATTTCCGGGTTCTCTCCCTACTCAGATGTGATTGGCTGCAACTATACGGCTGCCGCTAGTAGGGCAAAGTCTATAGACATTACATACGTATATCATACGTTTATAATACGCATTTAATACATATACGTTATATATTACACATATATGATTTCAATGACAAAATCTGTGCGCACTGACGTGGACGCCAACCGCTTCTCTGTCCGGCCGCGGTTAAAACTGTTTCCCGTCCGCCGCCCGTCACTCATTAAAATGACTGGAGGTGGCGCAAACGCGGTGGTGTTATTTATAATTATTTATATTTACGTCACATCTGTCTCACATTGGAGGTGGCTTCCGATTCACACTGGAGCAGCCGTTGGCCGGCTGAGAGTGGAGGTCTGCAGCTGGACCCCTCTCCAAATCAACACAACATGAGCTTATTTAATTATCCTCATATTTTTCCATCATAAAGGCAACCAAACACGAGTTAAAGAGAAGACATGAGACAATGATAACTCATGTGGGGACAGTTTTTTTTTTTTTTTTGCTACAAATGCAGGAATAAGTCAGAAAATATGGAAGTGAGTTAGCATTTCAACTATTCAATGTCTATGGAATTTTAATGTAGCTTTTTGGATGGAAATCTCAAATATGACCAGTCATTAACTCATGCTGACATAATTTTAACATGTGACTTTACAACTTCAAATTCATCTGGTTTTGCCCTGTCTTTGAATTTAAAAGCTTTTTATGCTTTTAAAGGGACAGCTACTAACAAACTGCCTCAAAAAAAAAGGACCACAAAAATAGTCTTAATCTGATTATTTTCATTAACCAATAATAAATATACCACAACCATGGGCACCAACTTGACAAGTCATTTTATTGAGAGGAAAAATCAGCTGCCTTTATCTGCATAAATGTGAAACAGAAAGCAGAACGAACCTGAGACAGACATGATAAGGCCACCTCAGGTGACCCTCCGTTTCAAGACAGTGACAATAGTTTATGAATCATTCAGGTGTTTTATTGTGTTTATATAAGAGCTGATTAAGCAAGTTCTATGAGCAGGACAACATCTCAATTCATCCCCATCTCTGTGTTTGTTTTCAGTCCAAAGCTCACCACTCCTTCCTTTGTGTGGTTCGTGTGATTCACCCCTCACTCTTGCCGTTATAATTTCATCTTTCCTCCAATTCTTAGGAAAGTCACAGTCTCTAGGTCTCTGGTCCAACTGGTAATGGTGCACCCTCGTGAGGCCTGATACACTGCATCAATGGGCATCTGGCTCTTTCCTAAAACTGATCACCATCTCAATCTTTTTATTCCTGTGTTTTTTCAGTCCAAAGTTATGTCATACTTCTGTAAATGGAATAAAAATTTACAATAATCTGATGATATGTGAAAAACAGGAGACTAAATATTGAGGAAATGGGGACGGGACTAGATAAGCTCTGCTTCTTCCGTCTTCCCTCTCGGACATGTACAATGTGATCATCTATTGACAATGTGTGGTGTTGTATAAGTGTGCCGACATGACCGAAATAAAAATCAATTCAATTCAAAGTTCTCCACTCCTTTTTCTTTTTTCGTTCACATGATGCAGCCCTCCCTATTGCCCTTTTAATTCTGTATTTCCTCCAATCCTTAGGGCCTTAACAGTACGCTTGTCATGGGAGTTACAAAGAAAACCTTGTTTCTGTGTTTTTCCTAAAACCAGCTTACCATGTACTTGGTGCCATAGACCCTGTGATAGGAGAGAGACAGTGGATAGGCTTGTGAAAGGGTGTGAGAGAGTAGGGGAAGACACTCTGCAAACTGGTCACAGGCGGGATTTGAACCTGGACCGGCAGAAGCAAGTATATGGGGTGCCTGGTTGCTAACCACTCTGCCAAACCAGCACCCCTCAGGTCACTTTTGACTGCAGAGTGAACGTAGCCTTAGAGCTTTCCTAACTTGCCACCTTTTAACAACCTAAATCTAAATGCAAAAATGTGGTCCAACCAGGTACTTGCAAGGTGTACCTAATAAAATGGCCAGTGAGTGTAATCCTCAGTTTTGAAATCCAGAGTCTTTAATCATAATCAGATGTTGTGTGCTTAGTCAGCATGTAAACAAATGACACATTTAAGGACAATAATTGAATATAACATTGAAATCCTTAAATTGACTGAAACAATGTCCAGGCTACATTTTATATTCTGTTAAATAAGGAAATAATGGACAATAACAGTTTTTTGTTTTGTTTTTACTAATGTCAGGGCTCTAAGGTTCCTTTTAACCATTAAATGAGTTCTGTTATGCTCTGCCACACCTCTTCTGCGGTAATACACAAAATCCCAGCAGGCAGGGATTCCCCATCTCGTGCTCACGCGGGGATTCCCCCTCGTCACTGCCTAACTGCTCTCTGAACGTCCCTCTGTTGTGTAACAGTAAACCTTCATTGTGCGGTTTACAGTGTGAACACATGACATACATGATTAATGAAGCCCCCAGCCTGCAGTGTTCTCCAGAACTGAGTTCAAGCTCCCGATGCTCCTGTGTTCCTGTGGCACGGACACAGGTGCTGTCAAAAGGCATGTCCCCCTCTTTTTATCACAATAGACTGCTCAGTGTGACTCATACTTGGGCCTGTACTACAAAGCTGGATTAGCTCTTAGAGAGATAACTTCCTGGATAAGTGTCGGGTTTTCCGCACTACGAATGTGGATCTCTTTTTATCCAGACACGTTGCCCCGGTAACTGATGCTGAACGCCAAACCTGGTCCGGAGCAGGTTAAGTTCCGGGATAAGAGCTCATGGGGTGTGACAGACAGCCCGCTGGCCAATCGGTTCTCTCGGGCGGGCATAAAAGACCGCACAGTCACCAATTTGCTGTCTTGGAAAATGGCTTGCCCATTTCTGCCAGAACTGGTTAATGTCGGTGCGCAAATTGTAAGAGGAGCGCTTCGTTGGGAGTGTTTTTTTCGTGACCGAAGTAATCCGCTTGATTGACATTATTTCTCAATGTCAGTGATAACGTTTGATCCGAGGATGTTTACTTCTGATAAAAGACAACACATGCTGATAGTTGTACTGAACTTTATTATGGATAAAGTCAAGTAACAATAATTTTGGTTTAATGTTCAATTACAATTACATAAGTAATCATCATATCTTAAATGTTGTCTAATGTAATATGATCTCCAAATTTTGGTAGTAACACCATGCTTCCCCTTGGTGATATCATGAGGAAATACTCTGTTAATTTTCACTGCTACGCTGATGATACGCAGCTTTATGTATCACTGAAGCCAGGTGAGACAAACCACTTAGATAAACTAGATGCCTGTTTAAAGGACATCAGAACCTGGATGGCCAGAAATTTTCTTCTTCTGAACTCAGACAAGACAGAGATTATTGTGCTGGGCCCTCGACACCTTAGAGAATCCTTTTCTAGTGATTTAACTGCCATAGATGGCATTAGCCTGGCACCAAGCACAACTGTTAGAAATCTAGGAGTGCTATTTGATCAGGATTTATCCTCTAACTCTCACATAAAGCAAATTTCAAAAACAGCCTTTTTACATCTTCGTAACATCGCTAAAATCAGGCCTATCCTGTCCCAGAGCGATGCTGAAAAGCTAGTCCATTTCTGATTTCTCCCATGATGGCTACAGAAAAGTCAAGGAAGAAAATACCCCCAGGGTCTGCGAGAGCGGGGGCGGAAGATGACCCAGTACGGACGGATCGCACGGTGACGGACAACGGAACGGAATTGACAATGAACGGAACAACCAGCCCAGCAACAATTGGTCCTCCAACGGGAAAAACGCTGCAGAACTGCATCTGTGGCTGGTCAAAGATAACAACAGCGAGGGGCCTTAAAACCCACCAAGGCATAAAGAAATGCATCAGCGAGCTCAACAAGGGGTCCCGCATTGATCAGTACTTCTTAAGAAGCAGATCAAATCAGTCGAGTGAAGCCCAGGGGCAGGAGAACCCCCACAGTCCTCAGGGTATCAGCACCTCGGATGAAGCTCAGAGTTGCATAGACCCTCCAACAGTCTCCAGCTTGGAGCCTAGCCAGCCACCAGTAGCCCCCAACCTGGAGCCCAACCAGCCAGCAGTGGTAACCAGCCTGGAGCCCATCCAGCCAGCAGCAGTCTCCAGCCTTGAGCCCATCCAACCAGCAGCAGTCTCCATCCTGGACCTCAACCAGTTGGCAGGATGTTCTAACACCGAGCCCAGCCAGCCTCTGCCAGCAACAGAGAGAAAGATGGAAGGAAGGAAAGCTATGATCCTGTGGCCCAAATCCAACCAGAAGAGAGAGTGGGAGACCATTGACTCAGACCTGGTGCTCCTTCTAGAGCAGCAGAAGGGTCCTGTTGAAAGAAAACTGGACAACATCGGAGCCATCATTTACAGCTATGGCGCTGAAAGATTTGGGTTAAAGCACAAGGCGCAGAGTCAGTGGAAAGTCCCTCCAAACCAGCCTAAGTCCAGGAGGCAGCGGGAAATTGAAAGGCTGGTGAAAGAAAGAAGACAGTTGAAAAAACTGTGGAGAAAGGCTACAGAGATGGAAAGAGAGGGAGTTGAAGTTCTGCAGGCTGAACTTAAGCAGCACCTAACAAAGTTGCGAAGAGCAGAACACCTCAGACAGCAACGCAAGAGGAAAGAACGAACAAGAACCCTCTTCTTTAGCAATCCGCAGAGGTTCGTCCGAGGCCTCTTTGAACAAGAGAAGAGCGGAAGCCTGAAGGTGCCCATAAAAGACCTGGAGGAGCACCTGAACAAGACCTGCTCAGATGATCGGAAACATGAGCCAGTCATTATCCCGAATGACATGCCACCAATTCACGCACCTAAACACCCAACGGACATAAGACCCCCCACATGGAGCGAGGTGGAGAAGACCGTGAAGCAGGCAAGGTCAGCTTCAGCACCCGGGCCCATTGGCATCCCTTACAGGTTGTACAAGAATGCCCCTGGAGCCCTCAGAAACCTGTGGAAGCTGATGAAGGTAGCATGGAAGAAAGGAGTGATTCCAAGAGCATGGAGAAGAGCAGGAGGCATCCTGATCCCCAAAGAGAAGGACTCGTCATCCATTGGCCAGTTTCGTCAGATCAGCCGGCTGAATGTGGAGGGAAAGATTTTCTTTAGTGTTGTTGCCCAAAGGCTTTCTACATTTCTCCAAAGAAACGACTTTGTTGATACATCGGTGCAGAAAGCCGGGATCCAGGGTTTCTCAGGATGTCTGGAGCATGCCAATATGATCTGGCACCAGATACAAGCTGCAAAAAAGGAACGGAGGGACCTACATGTGGTCTTCCTAGACCTCGCTAATGCCTTTGGGTCAGTCCCTCACAAGATCTTGTGGAAGGCCTTCAACTTCTTTGGTGTACCAAACCACATCACAGAGCTTGTCAAAAGCTATTTCCAGGATCTCCAGTTTTGTGTAACAGCTGAGGGCAACACCACAGCCTGGCAGCATCTGGAAATCGGCACAATTTCTCGTACATGGACGACATGACCGTCGTAACAACAACAAAGCCATACACGAGACGATTGCTGCAGAAACTCGAGGAAAACATTCACTGGGCGCGAATGGACTTCAAACCCAGCAAGTCACGCAGCATTTCCATTGTGAAAGGTCAACTGACAGGCGAGCGGTTCCACATCAGTGGAGAGCCAATTCCAACACTCCTGGAGAAGCCCATCAAGAGCCTTGGACGATGGTACAATGCAGACCTTAGAGACACTCAGCAAGTTGAACAACTGCGGCAGGATACAGCCAACGGCCTTTGGCAGATCAACAACACTGCACTACCAGGGAAACTGAAGCTCTGGTGCCTTCAGTTTGGGTTGCTACCCAGACTCCAGTGGCCGTTGACCATGTATGAGGTCTCTCTATCCCAGGCTAATCACTTGGAAAGGCTGGTGAACTCCCATGTGAGGAAGTGGCTCGGACTCCCAAGGTGTTTCAGCAGCATTGGACTCTACAGCAATGGAGCCTTGTCACTGCCAATCTCTAGCGTGGTCGAAGAGTTCAAATGTGCCAAGGTGAGGCTGGAGATGTCCCTCACTGAGTCCCGGGACCCTGTGGTGAGAGGTGCCCCCCCACCGTGGTAACAGGGAGGAAGTGGACCCCAACCACAGCTGTCCTACAAGCCAAATCTGCTCTCCTCCACCGTGATGTAGTGGGCCATGTCCAGCAAGGCAGAGCAGGTCTTGGCCTTGGCACAGTAACTCCTCTCTGGCAAAAGGCATCCAGAACCGAGCGGCGAACCATGGTTGTAGAGGAGGTGCGTCGACAGGAGGAAGCAACCAGGTGCTCCAAAGCTGTGGCACAAGCCAAACAAGGCCGCTGGATGAGGTGGGAGGGTGTCGAGAAGAAGAAGCTCACGTGGAGCGATCTCTGGGGAATGGAATCCAACAGGCTGAGTTTCATCGTTCGAGCAACATATGATGTTCTACCATCTCCAACAAACCTGCAACTATGGTTTGGAAAGGACCCAGCTTGCCCTCTGTGTACGACCCCAGCAACACTCAAGTACATCATGGTGGGCTGTAAAGTCTGCCTCACTCAAGGCAGATATACATGGAGACACAACCAGGTCCTCAGATGTCTAGCTGACAAACTTGAGTGCAAGAGGGTCTCCATCAATGCCCTACCCACCAACAACCAGGATGTGTGCCAACACCCAACATCGTTTGTTCGGGAGGGGGAAAAGCAGAGGGCAAGGCCCTCACACCCTGACCTGGGCCCTCTGAGTGCAGCAAGGGATTGGCAGATGCATAGGTGCCGTCACCAACTTTAGATTAGTATTGCCAGCAGGAGCAGATGGGAGGTGGTGCGCCTGCAAAGTGCGGGCGCGAAAAATTTTCACAGCTCACTGCCTCCTAATCTAGTGCATCAAGTCATTTATAATTTAAATTATTTAATTTATTGATCCAAATATCTTACTCTTAAGTTTAGAGACTCATTTTGGCTGAGTAAGTCAAGTTTACACACAACATAATAAGCAAGTATCCCACTTACTTTAGCTGTTAGTTCCCTTTCCATTTATACTGAGTTTTAGCAGTTTCAGCAACAGGTATTTGGATAATTCAGTCAAATAATTGTCACATGACCAAGCTCAAAGTGCAAATGTTAAATTTATTTATAGTACACATATTGTACATTGATCACAAAAGTTACAGGGCAGTAAAAAGAATGTTGAAATCATTCTTTGAAGTTGCCAAATGTTTCCTTCCTCTTTTGATTTTTAAGCACAAAAATGTGGCCTACTTCCTTGAGATTTAATTTTTCTGATTTTTCTGTGGGTGTGTAAAACTGCAATGCTGTTTAGTCTCTCTGCTGTCATTGTTGTCCTAAGGTAAGTTTTTAGACGTTTTAAGCTTGAAAAGGTTCTTTCTGCAGTAGCCGAGGATGCAGGGATGACCATGTACAGACGGATTAGCTTTGCAACTTCTTGGTAAATTTTGGCTGTTGCACCAAGAGCTTTCAGCTCTGTCATTACATCTCTCACTGACATTGGCTTGTCTTTATGACATAGCAGCCAGTCAGTCATCAATTCAGGAAGGACCAAAAGCTGATTCCTGAGTCGAACAGAGTCCAAATCATCACTGAAATGATCAATGACATAGTCAAAATCATGTACATTTAAGCCATTTCCCCTAGCAGCAGTTAGGATAAGCTCTTCCACTTTTTCACAAACATCGAATGTCTTCTGAGTAAAACGGGTCTCTATGTTACTCACAAGGAGATCGAGAATTTCAAAGTAGCTTTTCCTGTAAAACTCTTCAGTGCTAAAATGGTGAGCAGTCTCACGTGTAGAGTCCTTTCTTTTATTAGCATATCTGGGGACACTAGGCGGGTCAACCTTCCAAGTCTTTGTTCTGTCAAGACAGACTGCCCAAAGGTCTGAGAATGCAGCATCAGACCTTAGAGAATGCAAAATCTTTAGCGTTTCTGATGCAGCAGTCTTTGCCTCTGCAGCTGCTAGGTCCTTGTTCTGCAAAATTCCACACAACTCTTTAACAGGATCTAGAATCCTCTGGCATACTTCAAGTCCAAACAAAAACTCAAAATTGGACATTACTTGAAGGAACCCATTGGCCTTGGTTCCGCTGTCCCTGTCCTCTGCAGCAATTTTAGTCAGAGCATTTTTCAGAGCCACATAGTGCCTTAGCAAGGCATTCACAGATTTCACCCTCACAGCCCATCGTGTTGGACAAAGTTTTTTCAGTTTGTGAGTCTGTACATGGGTCTCACCCTCCTCAATTCCAATATCTAACTGAGCTTGCTGAAAAGCAGTGTCCCGTTTGGCTGAAACTCCAATAAAGGCACTGATCTCTTTAGTGTACTCTATTGCATCTCTGGCCAATGGTACGTCTTTGACTGCTTGCTGTAATGCAAGATTTAAAGAATGAGCTGTACAGTGAACAAAAAGTGCTTTTGGCTGCACTTCCAAGATCTGTGTTTTAACACCATTAAATCTGCCAGCCATGTTGGCAGCCCCATCATAACACTGCCCTCTAAGATCAGCAAAAGAAAACTCAAAACGAATCATAGCATCTCTGATGATCCCCACAATGGTGTTTGCATCTTTAGCTGCGTTCTCATAAAAGCCAAAGAAGTCCTCGTGTACATCAAACTGTTGATCGACATGACAAATAACAATTGAATGTTGCTCTTTTGTTGAGATATCAGTAGTGCTATCAACAATTAGGCTGAAAAACCTGTCTGCTTTAACATCTTTTGCAAGATCCCTAAGTACTTCACTTGCCATGATACTCAAGAGCTCATTCTGGATTGCATGAGAACAGTATGAGTCACGCCTGCACATCCAAGAAGCCAACACTTCACTGTCCGTTCCTCTCAACTTTAATATCTTATGCAAAGTGCTCTTCTCGTCTGAACTATGTCGAATAGGTAAACCCTGCTCTGCTAAAAGTTGAAGTGATTCCATTACTTTTGTGAAAGCTTCGCGGGCAGCTATTTGCTCCTTTTGTTTTGCCGAGTGGATCTGGACTGCAACTGACTGTCTTTTGGTGTAGTTAAACAATTTGCTCTGGGCTTCACAATGACAGTCTGACTGCTCATGTTTTCTAAAAATGTGAGGTCCATTGCGCCACGTGTCAAACCCGGAGACTGTGAACGCATCTTTGGCCTTTGTAGAAAACGTGAGCAAATTCAGCTGTTTTGCAGTTTTACATGTATGGCAAAATACCTTGTTACTCCTACTACACCAATCAAGCCAGCCCCACTCTTTGAACCATTCCACCCTGAAATGTCGTTTTCCATCTCTTCCACTTTGTGGGACACTTGCAGGATGGTTTGGCTCCATGCAAACTGGAGCACTCTCAGCGGCGACAGTCACTCTTGCATCTTCTCCAGTTGCGCCCCCTGGACCACTCTCAACCTCACTATAAACAAAGAACAATTTAACATAACCAAATATTCACATAAATTTGTTTTAACAATACACATGCACAGCTGTGATTTGTTCAATGTCTCTTTTCAGTGACTGGAATTAGTAATACTAACCTGCTGGTATCATTATCTCCCTCCTCCACCACAACCTGAATTTGGCTGGATGCATGCTTGTCCATCCTATGGAGAACATAGAATGTCTTAGAGATAAGATTTGATCAAAGCTATCTTCATGCAATTAAAGTGGGGGATCCATGAAAGATACTAACCTGCTTCCACCATCTCTGGTTTCTGGGACCCCTGATGTACTTGGACCATTGTTCTCAATCTCATCCTCACTATAAGTAAAGACAATTGATCATACTCAATTTTCACAGAAAATGGTTTTAACAATACATACTGTATTATGTCATTTGCTTACTTTTTTCCCTGAACAAAGCATAGCTCTACAGTAATACTAACCTGCTGGTATCTCCCTCCTCCTCCAAGACCTCAATGTGGCTGGATGTGTGCTTGTGCAGCCTGTATGGAGAACATAGTATTTACTTGCAGATAACATTTGATTAATGTTATCCTTATGCAATTAATGTGAGTGCTTCCAATATACTAACCTGCCTGCACCTTCTCCCATTGGCTGGACCTCTGACTGGACCAGAGGTCCTGGTCTTGGTCCTGGACCATTACCATTCTCATCCTGGCTGTGAACAGAACGAAGAATTAATGTGTATTTCACTGATTAGTTGAAGGCTGTCTTTAAGCAATTAACCTGGTTTACGGTAACACCAACCTTCTTCCATCTTTAGAATTTGACTGGACTTGGCTCCCAGATTTCGCGGCTTCTTGGCTGTCCCGCCTGCATGCAAAATAAATGAGAATTTAGTGACAGCCAGCCAACCAAGATTAACCTGATTTAGTGGTTCTCAATCTTTTCAGGCCAGGACCCCTAAAAATAACCCCATTTACACTTAGTTTGACTGTTCCAAAGATAAATAATGTGAACTGGAGATCAACAAGATCAGATTTTCACTTTGTCCCTCACTTTCTTATATTATTCAACAACTTGGCTAATGTTTGACCAGCTTTATAGTATAGTTTGTTAAAAAGTCTTGATGCAGTAATATATTTAATTGTAACTTTGTCACCTGGGGAGCAGTAGAGACTCTCCCAAAGTTCATGTGGGAGTCCCCCTGGGGTCCCAGCCTCAGGTTTAGAACCACTGATTAGTAAATAGTCTGGTGCATAATTAACAATAGTCTGTTAAACAGTGCAAAACAGGCAATTGGGCTCGACTACAAAATACTATAGCATGACAGACAATGCATATGAAACCCATAGTGATCCACTATATCAGTTAACCTTAATGTAGCCCAAATCAATGGAAATTTATGAAATTGTGACATTTCCTCATGGTTATCTAACCTTTTAAAATACGACAATATGGTGGTCTTTGTTGTAGGGCCACTTTTCTTCATGTTGTGGCAGGGCGGCTGGCTGCTGCATATGTGCTTTGTGGGGCCTTCTCTTCTCAACTGCACAGGCATGCAGGGAAAAGAAATTGGCCTATTACTAATAATGAAATTAAATCTGTATCTATATGTCTTATCAACTAAGCATGCTTGAATTATCCAAACACACACAACGCGCTGCTCTGTATGGACTAACCAGCATGACCACTAACACAGAAATGTCGGGGAAAAAATTGTAGTTTCATCACAAATATCAGCAAGACAAGTCTGTTGTAGCGAGTGATAATGAGTTGCAAAAATGAGTGCTTGCTGTGCTGTCTACTCAAACTCACCTGTAACGTGAAACAATGCCTTCTTCACACAGTCAAAACAATTCACAACACGAGCTCTTCTCCGGTGTCTTCAGTTGATATTAGCATCTTTTAGTTGTCCTGGCCCGCATGCTCCAACCTGTTCCGGTGTTTCATGGATGGACAAATGTCATTGGTGATCATGTTTATGTTACGACCCCCATCCATCCAAGTAACAAATCAAGCCATGCGCACACACACACACGTCCCACCGGCACATCAGTCTGATGACTCGGACTGCAGGAGGAGAAGTCGATTTTTTATTTATTGCGATGTTTTATTAGAATTACGTCTTCACGGTCCTTTACTCAAGTGCGCCGTAAAACTAAATAAAAATGCTATATTTTTCGGGAGAAATTTTAGTATTGCGAGGCAATAGTACCTGGAACATTCCTATTGCTGTGGCAATACTTGCCATAATGGTGACGGCGGCCCTGGGCAGATGCAGGTAGACTTGGATCAGAGGCTCATTTTCCCCCTGGAGATTACAGCGACCACCTTGCGTCCAGACCTCGTTCTATGGTCCAATACCTGCAAACTCGTCTACATCATTGAGCTGACAGTTCCTTGGGAGGATAGCATTGAAGAAGCACACGAACGGAAAAAACTGCGTTACTCCAATCTAGCAGCTGAGGCGGAGGACAGAGGCTGGAAGGTGAGAGTGCGCCCAGTGGAGGTCGGGTGTAGGGGTTTTGTGGCCAGCTCGACAGCGAAACTCCTTAGGGAGGTGGGAGTCAGGGGAAGGGCTCACAGACAGGCCATCAAGGAGCTGGCCAACACCACTGAGAGAACGAGCCATTGGCTGTGGCTGAAGAGGGGCGACACCATCTGGGCTGCTAAGGGTAATTCTTAGCCCTGGGACACGCACCCAGGTCTGATCAACCTGTGGTGGGCCTGCCTCAGTTGAGGGCGTCTTGTGATAAGTGGCCGAAACGCCCAATGATCTGAGGACACAACTGATAATGTGTCCCAGCAGCAAGAAAAAACCATAAAGCCAAAGCTCCTGTTCCACTCAGGTATGCGGTCAGGTGCAAGCCTGGCTCAGGGAGGAGGACATCCCTGCCATGCAGAGTCCTGGGGATTGTACCATCTAGTCCTTTTATCGAATCATGCTTTTGTTACCTCGAGACTTGGACTATTGTAATTTTCTGCTTTCAGGCTGTCCCAGCAAGTCGCTTAAGACACTTTAGCTGGTACAAAATGCTGCAGCACGTGTACTGACTAGAACGAGGAGAAGAGACCACATTACCCCTGTATTAGCTTCTCTGCATTGGCTTTCCATTAAATATAGAATAGAATTCAAGATTCTTCTCCTCACCTATAAAGCTCTCAGTGGACAGGCACCAGTCTATCTTAAAGAGCTTGTAGTGCCGTACAGAACATTGCACTCCCAAAATGCTGGCCTACTTGTGGTACCATCAATCTCCAAAAGTAGTATGGGAGGTCGAGCCTTCAGTTATCAGGCTCATCTTCTCTGGAACAATTTATCGACCACAGTTCGGGAGGCTGAAGCTCTCTCTACCTTTAAGGTTAGACTTAAAACAGTCCTCTTTGATAAAGCTTCCAGTTAGGGACCAGCTTATAGTTTATAAATTAGTTCATAAATTAAACTCATAGTTTAGATGCAATAGGCCTAGACTGCTGGGCACAATGGGCTCTATCACTCTCTCTCTCTCTCTGCATCTGCTTTTGCCCCTTTTGTTTGCTCCTGTACTCGTCTCTGGCTCTTGTCTTGTAGGTGGCCTGGAATCCTTGGTGGAGACTGCCTGCTGCTGCGGAGTCACGAAGCCTCAAAACAACAATTATAAACATGACACATAGTTGGCCATTTTATTAGGAACACTCCATTCCCATTATCATTATAGCTGTTCATGTAGATATTAGCATGATCTCCATATCCATGATCAATACATCTCCAGTATCTACTTTTTAATTACCACATAGGCATGAGGTTCCTCCTGAAAATGAGATGTAGCATCTCAAGAGGCTAACCTCTAATAAATCAGACGACAGGTCTATGGCTCATGGATCTGTCCCTAACTTTAGTTCTTACTTTAGTTCACTTGTCTCCCCTTACCTCCCTTCCTTCGCCCACACACCCAACACAGCATCGTGTGGATTTGCTGTTCATCATGAGACTGGGATCCACATTCAAGATTTCCTGCTGCTTAACAGAAGGTTTTTTCTTGCCGCCATGATGGAGGGATTCATGATTGGCTACATGGATTCATGTTGGGTGTTGGATGTATATATTTGTATATATATGTATATGTGTATCTTTATATATATATATATATGTATCTATGCATATATGTGTATCCATAAAATGAAGAGCTTTATGCTCTATTGTAAAGTGTCTTGAGATAACACTTGTTATGAATTGACGCTATACAAATAAAGATTGATTGATAGATTGATTGATTGAGATTGATTTGTTTGTCTATTTGTTAGCAAGATTGCGCAAAAAACTACTTGACAGATTTTGTTGATGTTTTCAGGAGATGTCGGTAATACCCAAACATTTTGTCTTTTTCTAATTTTTCAGAAAATATCAAACATTTGTTGCTTTTTTCTTTCATTGATACAGTTATTAAACTGTCAACTTTGTTGTTGTGGTCCAAATTTGTAGTTTGATTGGTATTTTTTCATTTTTGAATCAGTTTTTGATTTGTTGTCTTCCTTTTGTTGACATGAGTTTTTATCCATTGTTGTTATAAATTGTCATGTTTTTGTGGTGAGTCATCATATTTTTATTACTGTTTGTTATTTGTTGTTGTTGATGCAGTTATCAGAGTTCATACTTTGTCATTGTTGTCCACATTTGCCTTTTTTAATCATTTTTTTCATTTGTTGTTGCAACTTTTATTTGTGCTAGATATTTTTTCAATTTATTATTGAATTTTTTTTCAAATTGTAGTGTTGTTTCTTTATATCTATAGTTATGTAACATCTCTGTAATATGCTTTTAACTCTTGTCATGTTCTTTTTCTTTATTTGTCACTGGGGTGAAATTCTTTTAATTTTTGTCTTTTTTATTTTCTGATTTCTTGTTCATGATTGATTTTTTTCATAATTTTCTTTTATCTATACTAGTTGGGTTATGTCTTGTTTTATGTGATGTATCATTAGATGTTTTTTTCTTTTTTTGTATCATTAACAAGTAAAGCACTTAATTTGTTGTTGTGGTCCCGATGTGCTGTTTATTGTTTTTAACTTGTTTTCTGGTTTGTTTTTGAATGTTTAATTGATGGTGGACTGTACTGTAAAAATTTAGCTCTGCATTTTCTTTTGTGTTTTTTGCATTTTATTGTTGCATTGCACATTCACATCATATTTTTTAAACTTGTTTTTTTATGTATTTTTATATTATTGATGGAGTGATCAGATCGTAGACTTCATGTGTTCTTTTTGTCGAAAACTTGTTTATTTCATGTTGTTGTTTTTATCTTGTTTTGTTTATGAAATTTCCTATGGAGCTTCATATTCTATTTGTGTTGCGATTCTTGTTTGTTTATCTTAATAAATGCTGTATTTGTTCTAGATGCTTGTGCTTTATTGTGTGTTAAGTATTTGCTGTGTTTTTGTGATAATTTGCCTCTTTTATTTGTTGTCTTTTGCCCCACTCGGCCACCGTATTTAATATAAAAACATATTTGAGCTGGATTTTGTCACTTCATCGAGGATATCAATAGCTTGCGGACTTTTGAGGGAGCGTATACAGGAAGTTACAGTAAGTGGTCCATTAAAGACTGCTGTTGGAAACTCCCCCTCAGCTCCTCCCTGTCAATAGAAGCGGCTGCAGAAGCAGAAGCGCTCAGATCAGAAACAAACTCGGACTGTGAGGAGCTGCTGAACGACAAATTACGTGATTAACAACCAAATACACAAAGATGCGTCTGCTCCTGCTTGTATTCTCTGTTATTGTAAGTATGTTTTTTTAGTCCTTGTCATAAAACTGGATAAATGTGTTCTGGTTGATCTGCTGTTTTTGCGCTTTTACGCATCTTACCAACTCATTTTGATCATTGTAATCGTTTTTTAAATCCATTTATGTATTAGAATAGAAGGTGCATTTACACTGTGGCTGAGATTGCGAAAATTATTTTGTGTTACACCCATTGACCAATGTTTTCAGAAGTTACTTTCACTTTCGTTTTTACAGGCTCTGTGTGTAGGGCTAAGTGTAGGAATGAGCGCATGCATTTAATTGCCTTTAAAGTGCAAAACAATGATAAAATGTGGATATTGTTTGCGACACAATGACAGAAGAATGTGCACATGGCTGTCTTGTAGTTTCACTTTTGCCCCTTGTTGAATGTTTGGGACTTTCCGTCACCCCCCCAACCAAAACTGTCTGTGGTCTGAGGAAGCGAAGCGACAGTCTTCACAGCGGCTGAGAAAACTGACTGTATTGATCATCAGTGAGACCAGAACAAACGTGAACCTGCTATTGATTTGTTTGTCTGTAGGTGGTGACTGCTGCTGAGCCTCGCTGCGATCCAGAAACCCAGTATGAGAAGAATGGACGGTGCTGCAAATTGAGTGGTCCAGGTATGGAGATGAGTGTGTGATGAAAGATTTTTAGAATCAGAGTCAGAATGGCCTTTATTGTCATTATAAAGATGAAAGATTGGCGAGCTGAAATAGATAGTTAAGTTAAAGAAGTATACTAAAAATAGTATGAGTAAAAAAGGAAAATTAACAAGTTGCAAGGAGGCTTTAAATATACAAGATATATACAAGATGAAGCGCAGACTTGTGCACAGCACAATTGAGGCTCAGTGTACAATATGAGGTAGATGACAAATATTAATGAATGAAAAATAGTCCAATTCCTAGTTCTCAGTATTTCTATGTTGTTTACATTGTATTGCACAGGAGGTAGATATGTATTACACAGACACTAGAATATGTATGACTTTTATTGCACAGTAGAATATGTATTAATTTTAGTGCAGATGGTGGATGGTATATAGTGTTGGGCACATTACTTTAAAAAAGTATTTGGTTATAGTTACTTTCCCCAAAAAGTAACTGAATTACTAACGGAATTACTCCTGCGGGGGGCGGGTCACTCCTGTTCCTCCTGAAGTCCACGATGATCTCCTTTTTTTGTGTGTGTTCAGTGCCGGGTTGCAAGCATCTGGACCTCCTCTCTGTAGGCTGCCTCGTCTCCCTGTGAGATCAGTCCGACCACTGTGGTGTCATTAGCAAGCTTAACGATGATGTTGTTTTCATGGGCCGGACTGCAGTCGTAGGTGTAGAAGCAGTACAGGAGGGGGCTCAGCACGCAGCCCTGTGGTGATCTGGTGCTCAGACTGCGGATGGAGTAAAGGAGGGGGCCAAGTCTCACAGTCTGGAGTCTGTTGGTCAAAAAGTCCTTCATCCAGCTGCATGTGAGGGGAGGGAGGCCTAGGATGTCCAGTTTTATGGTATGTCCGGGATGGTGGTGTTGAAGGTCGAGCTGTAATCCACAAAGAGCATCCTGGCACAGCTGTGCTGTTGTTCCAGGTGGCTCAGCACCGCGTGCAGGGCTATGGCGTCCTCTGTGGATCTATTTGCCTGTTATGAGAACTGGTGGGGGTCGAGTGCGGGGGGAGACAGTCCTTGATGTGCTGAAGAACCAGTCTCTCGAAGCACTTCATGATGATGGGCGTGAGGGCAACAGGGTGATAGTCACTGAGGCTGGATGCGGGTGACTTTTTGGGGATGGGGATGATTGTGGCGGATTTCAGGCAGGTGGGGATGACTGCTTGGGCCAGGGAGAGGTTGAAGATCCTGCAGAAGACTCCGGACAGCTGGTGTGCACATGCTCGGAGCACCTTTCCAGGTACACCATCAGGGCCCGGGGCCTTCCTGGGGTTCACTGCTAGGAGAACCTCACATCATGCTCTCCTACAGTTAGTGGGGAGGTAGTGGGGCCTGGTGGGGGTGGAGACAGGGCTGGAGCAGATGAGTGTCGCTGCAGTGTTTCAAAGCGGGCAAAGAAGCTGTTGAGCTCCTCTGCCAGTGACACGCTCAGGTCTCCTGACGTCACATCACATCCTCTGAAGTTAGTGATGCTCTGCAGTCCCTGCCACACCTCTCGTGGTCTGTTGCTGGCAAGGTGGGACTCTATCCTCCTGTTGTAGTCCGCTTTGGCTGTTTTAATTCCTCTTTTCAGGTCAGCTCGAGCCACGCTGTACAGAGCTCTGATGCCTGACCTGAAGGCAGAGTCACACCTGGAAAAGTTCTAAAACAGACGCATATAAAATACACAAAAAAGCACTGAAAGGGAGAGCCGTGAGCCGCTGCGTCTGTGCGCGCCGCCATCTTATGCTAAAAGGGTTAAATCTGCTATCTGCAAATATGGTTACTGCAAGAGCCACATATTTGATCAATCAATCAACCATGCATCATTTATACAACAAATCCCCTTTTGGGTCATCCAGGCTGGAGCTTATTCTAGATTGGGCCAGAGGAGGGTACAACCTAGACTAGAGATGGGCAACTGGTGTCCCGGGGCCAGATGCGACCCTACTACTCTCTCAACATGGCCCAGCTGTCAACTTGAATTATAGAATAATAATGCATTATAATAAAGGAAATATGACAAAAAAAAACTGTCATGAAAACATTCAAATGGAAATATTTTCCAGGAACAAAAGATGTATAATTATCTCTTTAACCCTTTGACTGGCACTGTAACCGTACGGTTGACTTTTTGCTGCCAAACCACTGTGTTTGAAACTCTGAAAGTTCATCTCTGTCTGTTTTCCTTGTTCACCTCTTAAGAGAGTTTGTGACACCTATTTGTATCCCATGCTGCGGTACATGAATAGAAATGTTTGTAAACTAGAAAATCAAATGTGAATCGTTGCTGCATCGCTCCTCAGTTATCTAACAGAAAGAGCACACATTACAGTAAGAAAAAAATGTGTCACATATCTTTGATCCTCTAAAAGTAATAATTTAGTTGAAGGAAATAAATTCGGCGATGCAAAGTGTATCTCTGATCCCTCAGAAAACTGGACCAACTACTAGATATCAAAATTCAGCTTTATTTAATGTGTTCCTATAAAAAAATATATATATTTTTCAGAGATGAAAGAAATCCATTCACATCCATTATACTCTCCACGGGCAAGTCAACCAGTGGGTTGACCGACATATCTGCTTTATGATCGGATAATCTGAAAAATGAAACCTGAAATGTTGCTAAATGAAGAGGAAAAAAACAAGTTTACCAGCACATGATTTGTTGCAAATGTACAGTATATCTTGGTTTGAAAGTCAAAGGGTTAAGGGTTAATTCCAGTTGTCCTGTTTGCCCCCCCCCTCCATCATCCTCTGCTGCAGCCTGTGACATAGGCAGATGTGACAACAGCTGTAGCTAAAGCTGCAAAAACTAGCTTGTTAGAAAGAACAATTTTAAAATAAGACCAACAGTAAAAATAAAGATGAATATTTACTTAATCATTTAATAATTACTTATAACAATGTGCTTTCTTTGGTCTTTGCTCTGCAAACTTGTCAGTCGTAGTATATCTTAAGATATTCTCTTACCCCTTCTTTTAAGTGAGGTTTGTCTTCATTTAAAGGGCCATGAAGCCCTTCCTCTTAACCTTACAGAGAAGTGGCATATCCCTCCGCTAGATGTGAACACGCACAACCAAGGGCTGAGAGGTACAGTTGGAAGTGACCCTAAATTTAACCCCATTTTGATTAACTAGTTTTTAAATTAAAACCTAAAATAAACATAAACAACTAGTGAGCCATCTGGGGTCACAAGTTTGTTGTTTCAATTTTTCACAATGTGGCGCCCTGTCACTGAGAACAGAATTAACCGTGACCCTCTTGGCTCCTAAAGTTGCCCGCCCCTGACCTAGACCAATCACCAGCCAAGCTCAGGGCCACATAGAGAGACTAACAACCATTCACACCTAAGGACACGTTATTGTTGTGCTAACCTCAGGAGCATGTTTTTTTCTCTGCTATGAAATATTAAAGGGGTCGCTCAGGTTTTTTAAAGTAAGGTTGTGTGACATGGCATGAGCCTGAATGTGTGCCACAGTGTCACAGCTCAGTTCTCTCTCTGTTCAGGAATCTGTGAATGCTGTACGTTGCTGTACATGGTGCCAAACTCTCCGCATAATTAAAAGAAGCCACAAAAATACTGTGGGATCATCACACACTACGAACAGTTGTTGGCATCCACTTACTTTTCCACTACTTCACTGCTCTGATTACCTCAAAGGGTAGTAAATTAAAGCAACCCACAATGCAAACATGAACATCCCTCCAACACCCCCCACACTCACCTCAAACACTTACTATCCCTCGGAGATCAGAGACATAAAAGTGATTATTATTTGGTTAAATAAAGGACAAAAACATTGAAATATGTTTAATATACTGATTGTAAAATAGAATTTGCTGAGCAGGATTATTACGGTTTTGATCATGTCAGCGATCAGTGACATTGTTTTTATGCATTTGTATTTTTTCTGGTTGTTCAGTATAAAAACATCATTTATTTTTGAAAAGTTTTCCACTTTTTATGAAAAAAATCCTTTATTCCTCTTCAGTCGAGATTGCAACTGAACTATTGAAGGACTTTCACAATTTTAACACTTAAAATGTCCTAGTGATGACATCACAGTTTTTTAAACACAATAAAAATGAAATAATGCAATATATTAAAACATATTAAAAGTGGGATTATCTGAGGGAAATTATTACGTTCTTGATCGTATTTGTATTTTTTTCTGCCAGAAGAAAATTCATTTCTGGAAAGGGGATATTATTGTCTCCTTCTAAAATGCCTTCAAAAAATGATTTTTTTCCCCCAAGTTTTTCTTAAAAGGTCTTTCAGTTCTCTTCAGTCCTGATTGTTGCTCTCAAGTTTTCAAATATTTTCATAATTTTAACCCTGTAAAAGATTTACGAGGTGACAAATTTGTCTTTTTCCATATGGGCAGAATAAATGAAAAAAACTCATCAGATTGGCTTCTAAATTGTAAAAAAAAAAAACAAAAAAAAAAACAACAAAAACAATTTTAGAATTCATAGTTATGATCAGGACTGAAGTGGGCCAAAAGATGAAGAAAAAATAAACATAATATATATTTCTATTACACTGAAGAAGTGGACAATGATGTCCTCTGTAAGGCAAAAAACTTACTTCACATTGAAAAGGGTGCAATTTAATAATGGAGTTTGAAATTTGAAAATTTGACAAGAAATGCACTCTTGCCAGGTATGATGAGTTTACCAGCAGGACACAGAAAATGTAAAACTGAGGACTGAACTCATGTTTACTCATCCAGTCAACATTAGCATAGTCCCATCCTTTAAAAAACACAATTACACCTTAGAAGTCAAAAACTGAATCAAATTGATCCCAGAATCTGAATTGAACTGAATCATCACCTGCAGGATGCTCTAGGAGATGCAGATTTTTTTTTTCTTTTTACCACAGACCTTCAAACAGGGAATTATTCAAATACCCCTTGGAAAAATATCACAGGCTGTCTAATGAGGGAATCGACGCATTTTAAGCTCCAAGGTGGCCAAAAAACAGCCATCCCTGCACCACACTTTGAGACTTCTGCTAAAAGATATTAAGAAGTATTTATAAACCTAAATAAGTAAATGAATTTTTCTCTTTTGCTTTTTTTTCAGACTCAAATCATGCAAGTAAGTAATTATTTCCAATATCCTTTCAGATACATTTTTCTCTACTGTTGTCAAGAAGAAAAGTTTCCCCTCAAAAACATTCTATATTTAATATTAGATACTCTTGAGAAATACACACACAGATAGATAGATAGATAGATAGATAGATAGATAGATAGATAGATAGATAGATAGATAGATAGATAGATAGATAGATAGATATTTAATTTTTCTTTTCAAAATTTCCACGTTTTTTTCTTTCCCTTTATCTACAGTTTGACTCTTGGTATCATCCTAGTTAAACTTCAGATCAATAATTATGGTGCCAGTTCCCATTATATGACACTAAAAATCCAGCTGTGGCATTCTGACAGCCTTATACCAGAAGAATGAGTCTAAAAGCACCAAAATAGACCAAAGAAAAGAGAGAGACCTTTTATATGTATGATATTTGATAACACTTAAAAGTGAAAATAATTTAAATATCTCTTTTTTAATCCATGCAGTTGTGAAACACAACCTTTGGGGTGATGATGAGGACCTTTCCAAAAATTTTTGTGTTGGTGACTACGCAGCTGCTGGAAAATACAAGAAAAAAGGCGAGAATGACTACAAGGAGAAATACTATGCTGGTGCAGGAGTGGGTCATACTTATGACCATGGGGCAGAGATCAGGGGGCCCAACGCTGCTGCAGGGGTTGAGAAGACCAAACACAGCGTCACAGGTGTTGCTCAAGCAGGAGTGTACAGTTCATCAGCTTCCAATGGCAATTTCAAATCAGGTGTTGATGCACTGAAAGCAGGAGCAAGGTTCAAGGCTGACCTATATGGTGTCAAAGCTGGTGCTGAAGCAGAAGTCTTCAGTTCATCAGTGTCCCATGGCCCCGTTGGTGTGAAGGCTGATCTACTCAAAGCAGATGCAACGTTCCGACTCGAGCCAACAAGGCTGGCGGCAAAGGTCGAAGCCAAAGTGGCCGAGGTTTCAGCGACAGCCGGTCCAGTCACAGCTACAGCAGCTGTGTCAGCAACCACCGGGGTTAACATTGACAAAGGGGTTGAAGTAAAAGTCCTGGGAACTGGTGTCAAGATCGGCCGTGAAATTGGCATTTCTTTGTTTGGTACTGGGTTTACAATTAAACTGTGGTGAGATGGATCTCTTTGTCTCCTGCAGAGCTGTGCCTTTGTATCTCTGATGGCTCTAATCAGTGATATGATTCTTAGCACTAAACATTTCAGGAGGATGATTCCCTTTCTTGGTCTGCTAAAACATTTCTTTGCTGCAGTCCCTTAGTTTTGCTCTGAGTGTTCTTTAATTTGTATTGGTATGGGTGTGGGAACAACCGCTTATAAAGGCTGTTGTATTTGAGCTTTATGAAAAGTATATAAGACAGCAATATTTTATTCTCTGTAATAACTTTGAATAAACTATTTTATAACCTGTAATAAAAATGTTTAAAAATGTGTCAGAGTAAAGTGATTTCTTTGTGAACAATGATGTCCTGGGTTCTGTTTCACCTTTGGTCCTGATAGAGCAAATACAGACGGATGAGATACAAGCTAAACAAGCTCACAATCACATGGCTACTTTGTGTTCATGTGTATCATATTAACCCTTAAAGTAAATCAGTTAAAGCAGGGCTGCCAGCTTCAGTCTACTGTCTGGATTGAGGTTTCCATGAAAACCAATAATTAACTAACACACATACTCAAAGGTGCACACTTTCATGGGTCACACTGTGAAGATTTATTTTAATTTTGAGCTTCTAAGTCAATTTAATTAAAAGAATGTCCAAATCTGATTTCACCACAGGATATGACTGTTTACTGTCATCAGTTTGTCCCTGTTGTCCATAAACAGCTCTTTGGTCTTGCCCGTGGTGGAGAAGTTGAAGTCTGATTGAGCCAGAACTCTTGCTGGTTGGTAGGTCATCAAATAATGCAATTAAAAAAAAAATCATGCAGTGTAATTTTCAGATTTTTTTATTCTGTCTCTCACAGTTGAAGTGTAGCTAAATAAAAATGACAGACTTCTCCATTATTTGTAACTGGGAAATCTTACAAAATTTGAGATGCATCAAATACTTATTTTCTGCACTGTAGCTTTCCAAAAAGATAAATAATCTTTGATAAACTAAAATATATGTTCACAAAGCCCTTTAAATCATTTTGTAAATTCCAATGTTTGACTCCAGCAACAGAAACACATCTGCTTTATAAACGTTCTTGCAAATGTTTTTTTTCACACTGCCCACTCCTGTCCCAGACCACGAAAAAATATGTATTATTAAAAACTGGGGGAAAGTTTAGCTTTCCTGCTGAACTATACTGGATCTTATAGTGTAGAACTCACTACAGGTGATCAGTAAGAATCACATTAATTTCCCTTGCTTATTTATTGCCACCACACTCACATGTATCCTGTCCTCGAATGAGTCAGTGGTTCTGTGCAGAGTATACATAAAAACAGACAAATCTAATCAGATTTCTTCACTAACAGGAACAGTTTACAGCAGATAAAGAACGACAGGCTTCTGAACATATCAAATGAGCTTATTCAGTTATATCAGTAAGGCAGTGAAGCCATCTACTGGACATAACACACCACCTATGCTAGCGCCATGTGCATCTCAGACCAATTAACAAACAGATATGGCCACAATGTGATGATTTAGCATATCTCCTTACTGAACTAATAACCAATGACTGAACAAAAGTATATATCCCCAATCACACCACAATACAGGTATTCTCACTTTTGAAGAAGATAATATAGTGAGCGGCTAACACACACAATGAGCCAACATGAATTGGGCTCCATTAGCTTAGCAGGCTAAATATGTATACAGCATTGACCCATACCCTATCAACTAATAAAACATACATTCTCAACCCTTTAACTTACTTGTGCTAGATGCACTGCACATCAGATGACAGTGGGAAAAGAATGGAATCCAAAGTATCTTCCCTGCAGAACACATGTAGTGACTAGCTGGAGTCTGTGCAAGAATGAAAAGTGAAAGCAAAGAGAAAGGAAAAAAACTTGGGCAAGAATGTCCACCAGAGGGCACCTTTTTCACAAATACAATGTGTGTTATTGTTGTTATTTGGGAAAATAAATCCACCATCAGGTCATAGAAAGACCAACAGATTCTGACCAGAGTTCACAGAGGGGTTTTTAAAGTAAAACAAAAGGAATGGATATAGTCAACTTTAGATAACTTAAGCTCTATAGGAATATATTTCATAGCTACAGGTCAACATACAAAAAAGTAACATTAGTAAAGAAGATCTTTAATATTTACATATAATTATAAAGGGACAATAAGACTATAATTAGATGATAGAGCGATAGACTGAAAGAAAGAAACATGACACAAATCATCAAACACACTTTACTTTTACCCGGGTAAGAGAAATAAAAATAACAATAACAGGCCTTTGAACTCAATGTAAGTGTTTTAAATTTAGTGTCCATGGTCAATAGAATATACACAGCCACTGCACTGGTGGACAGTTTGGTCCTACTGCACTGTAGAACTGTAGTGAGGAAGACAAAGTCCTCAATTTCAATCTTCTGGATGCATTTAATTTCAGTTTATCTTCACAGAGAGCTCACCATCACAGGTCTCCAACCAAATCCAATGGTATCCTGGCTCCAAGTCACTGTGAGACAAAAAAAACCTGACCTAATAGTGAGCTCAGAATTAACTCTTAACTCTTATTTAAAATACCTAAATACAGCTAGCATTAATTCGTCAAACTGCCCTTGTTACACTGTGTTATCAACATAATTATAATAAGTTATTGTGAATTAGAAAAAAATGTATGGGATAAAGACAGTAACAAGACTTTATGCTCTGAACTCAGAAATATCTGATTATTAAATAACCTTAATAACTCAAAGAACACACAATTATTAATCATGACATTTAATCTCAATTTTCTCCTTTTCGTAATTAAAAAAACGTGTAAAAAAAAATGCATACAACCTCTTCACCATGCAATGAACACTTAAAATCTTTTTCAGCACATTGGAGCAATTCACAGCTTCATTTAGCACATTTAAAGTGCTTGAAACATTAAATAAATGTATTCTTTAAAGTGCTAAAGCATGGTTAAGACATATATACAAAATCAACAATCAATTTATTAACATGTTTAGTGCTGATCATATGATCAAATTCTACACGTGACAGTGAATGAATGTACACAAACATTATTAAAGCTTCTTCAGTGTCTGGGGTGATAAAGTGAGCCCACCATGCAAGTCCTGGACAACAATGGAGTTTTCGCACTCCTCTCCCTCTCCCATCAGAGGTGGGTATGCTGCAGGAGTTTTGAGATGTTCTTTCTTCTTCTAAACCGGGTAATTCTCACACATAATAAGTGACGTACAGCCCACTGAGTTACAGCGCTACTAATGCTTTGAAAAGTGTAGCAAGATGCTCTGAGCATCACAGAAAATGGAAGCTGGACACTACCCTGTCACTAAGATCAACTACCCATCAGCCAATCAAAAAATAGCACTGACATATCTAGGTAAGACTCGGTCGATCTGACTGCAGAGGATGCGTCCTCCACACTCACAATCGAGGTGCCTTATGCCATGAGTACAGTAAGTTATCTCATCATTTGATTTGGTTACCTATGGATTAGTAACATTAGTTATTGTGGAAAAGGAAAACAATGAGAGCTTATTCTGAATCCTCCTTCACACCAACCATAAAACAGTAAAGCAAATATGGAGTTAGATCAGTCTCATAATAGATAAAATGCACACAGAACGATTCACAAATGTATACTGGGATTGATACATAAATGTCTCTCAACTCACAAATATTTTTCAAAGTTCACAAATGTATTTTGGATGCACACACAAATATTGCTTGTTTTATATATTTGTAATGGAAATCCACAAATGTCTATATTTAAAATAATTTGCAATTTTCATTTAAAACAAATATTTATATTGTGATATTTATTCACAAACTGTTGAATCTGCATTCACAAACCGCTCTGCATTTGTGAACATCGCTGCATTTGTATGTGAATCTTTTTGAGACTCCCCTGACGTGTCTCGATCCACAAATGCGTTTTTTTCAACAGGGCAGAATCTGTAGCCAATCGATGTCTTCCTCCTTTCAGCCAATCACAAGAACGCTACTTTTCAGCCAATCGTATGAACGCGTTCGCACAGCTTAACCGACACATTGGACTGAGGAAACGAAGTTGTCATCCAGGTGGACATGGCGTCAGCACCTGGTTATCTGCAAAGTGTAAATGAAACATTATCCGGGTTTTCTTTGCTCTCTCTAGTTGGGAGGTTTGCTGAGATAGGTGGAGAATTGTATGAAATGTGTAACCACCGCCAGTGCCAGCGGGGTAACCCGGTCTCTAACGCCGCCAGTGCTATCAGGGCTAAAACTGAATCCACCACCGAAAGTGCCGCTAGTACCCACCCTCCCCTGCCGCCAACAGTGTGCGCCATCACAGCCACTGGTGTTATGTACACACCGCCATCTGCATCCCACCGCCCGTGCAGCCATCACGGCCACCGGCGTTAACGTTAACCGTCAACCCTCTCCATCCTGCCGACAGCAGGTGCGGTAATCTCCGCCTCTGGTATTACGTGCCCGCCAGAGAGCAGAAGTGTGTGCCTATATTTCACATAGTGCATCCAGTCTTGCTCATGTAATGTCAGTAAATGTTATTGCATGTAATTATGACATTATTTGGCTTCATTCACTGAGTGGAGTCCATATGAGAACACAGTGAATATCACAGGTATTTTTTATATCACCAACATAGCAGTGACAAGGAAATACAAGACTGAGGTTTACATTTGTGTGTAAAATTAGCACCATATACGGACATCAGAGTGTTTTTTTTTTTTTTTTTTTAGCCCACGGACATCAGATGCTTATACAGAAAGAGGCTGTCAATATTTTCTGTGAGCATGCAGCACACATGTTTCAGTGATTTCAAAACTAAAGCTACTTCACAGCTCCTATGATCCCTCACAGCTGATGAAAAAAATGGGCAGACGGAGTAATTTGGGGCATTGTGGTAATAAAGAAACGTAACTGTTTCATCCTGTCCTGTTGTCTTCAGTTCAATAATCAACTCAAGGATGTACGGTTAAAGCACAAACTTGCTTACTTGTTTTATTATCAACTGACAATCATAACTGACGCAAAGAAGGTTCACATAACAGCTGTAACCGGTGATACTGTAACCTGGCAACAGTATTGTTCTATTTACAATGTTGCCTGGGATGGCACTACTTATAACAATCTATAAACAAACAATATAATAATAATAATAATATAATATAATATTAATAATGATAATATAAACAATCCTGTTGTTACAGTAACTGATGAAGAAAGTATAAGTAGGCTATCATTGCTTTAAAATGTCAGCCTTTCAAATGTATGTTTTTTATTACTGTCAGTGCTCCGTGAATCTGCTCATGCTTGTATATTTAAATCAATAATAATGCATCATATTTCAGAGGATCGCATACAGCGCATTTATGTTCTGTGAGTAACATATGTCTACAAAAAGTCTACTAGTGATGTCAGTATGTGCAGAACAGTTTGTGAATGCAGATTCAACAGTTTGTGAATAAATATCAAAATATAAATATTTGTTTCAAACGAAAATTGCAAATTATTTTAAATATAGACATTTGTGGATTTCCATTACAAATATATAAAACAAGTAATATTTGTGTGTGCATCCGAAATACATTTGTGAACTTTGAAAAATATTTGTGAGTTGAGAGACATTTATGTATTAATCCCAGTATACATTTGTGAATCGTTCTGTGTGCATTTATCTATTATGAGACTGATCTAACTCCATATGCAAAGTCTAATCACATTGACATACACACTGCGGTTACCAAGCATCATATTAATGTCATACAAATGTCGGAGGTTAATATTAAAAAAGAACAATAATATTTGTTTATGTTGCATCACTATTTGATATAATATGCTAACACATCAAAGTGACAATAGGACCCATGGGGTAATTATGGGGGAACTAAAGCACCTGACTACTGATTAAGCCATTTTGATTTTAAATCAACACTACGCAGTTTTTTTTTTTTACCCTAATATAATATTTCTAGCATCATTGTGATGGTACGTCACCTTACAACAGGTTGAATGACACCTCTGTCATGGTCTGAGAGGGTCTGTATCACCTTCACTGGCACCATGTGACTTCGGTGTGGATGGTAGGAACACTTCACTTTACAAAAACTACAAGTTTTTATTGCTTTGACTGCTTTACAGCATACGTCACTTCCCCTCGAGGCGAAAGCTAAATGTTGGGAAAAGGAGAATATAAAGCAGTTTTTTAATTTTTAAAACAGCTTTAACTAGAAAAGCACTCGGCGAGCACAGACCTCCGCCAGCACTGCAGTCCTCACCTATATTGTGATTTTTACCATAAATATTAGTCCTACCTTCATTTCATGTAAATATTTAGATTCCTTGACCATGAAAACATACCATTAGCAACTGGATTCATAATGATATCTATTTTAGTTCAGTAGTTATCATATTTTTCATCATGGTGGATCCAGACACTGATCCGAATCAGCACTAAAATTGAATCAGTTCTTCCTTTTCCCATGCTGAACATTTCCTGAAAATTTCATAAAAATCCATCCATAACTTTTTGAGTTATTTTGTTCACAGACAGACAAACTCTCCCGAAAAAATATCCTCCTTGGCGGAGGTAATAAACAGAACATAGTTTAAAGTAAATATGCTCTTATTTTCCTAAAGGAAACAGGGACCTCTGGCTCACTCCTACATAGTAGGTGGAGGGAATGCTCCTGTGACGCTTGATGCCACCCACTGTTAAAGAAAAAAAGCAGAATGTAGAGTTGTTATCATGGTGTAAGCGGAAAACCTGAAGAAAAGAAATGTTTTATTGGAAGAGACGAACAAAAGGAAGCTGGAGAGGAACACGCTAAATGCCCTGACAGGAATAGACATTGGCCCAGTGTTCACTCGCTGAAGTGAGCTGAAAGACGAGGAGGGCAACTGACCGGTGCTGACTTATCCCAGTTATTCTTGGATTTGTACATGATGATTTATTCGAATAGAAACATGATCAGGCTGTGATACAAGTCCATGTGGTTTATTTGTCTCTCTGGACATCCTGTTGGCTCTCTTTCCCTCTCTCTGTATGTCAACAAATGCACGTTGGCATACGACAGTGCAGTTACATTCAACAACCACAGAGGCCCATAGAGACCTAAAAAGCTGGAATATTACTTAGAGCTGCTTTAAATGATAAGTGCATAAGAATTGTTGATGACTGTGGCCCCTTCTTTTGTTACATGTTTAATTAAACTAATGATTAAAAACATTATTTTGCATCTGCAGTGCAAATATAAATACTCCCCCAACAACCCCACTCTACTCACCTCAAAGACCTCCTGCCCTTCTGCCCTGAAGGAAACAGAGACATAAAAGTAATTGTCATTACTTTTGTTCTTTTTTTTTTTTTTTTAGAAAAATGTAATGTTTATGCCTTTGTTTTTTAGTAATTGGTTGGAAAAAAACAATTTCTGAGATTGACAGAATATTGTCTCTGTCTAAAATGTCTTAGAAATGTCCTTTTCCACTTTTTTCTTCAAAAATATTTCAATTTACTTAACAGACTGCTGAAATATTCTAGTTCTTCCTGGTCTAAGATCTTCATCTTGAACACTCCTACTGCAAAAGTCATGCATTTACCAGAGAATGAAAAGTGATCAGAAAGTAACCTGTCAGTTACACTGACTGATAAGACTAAATCTTCACAGTGTGATCCATGAAAGTGTGCACCTTGGAGTGTATGTGATAAGTTTATTATTGGTTTTCATGGAAACCTCAATCTAAAAGTTTCATAAGTTACACATTACTTAAAGTAACCATATGACTGTCAGCTAGTTTTGCTTGTTTGTTGATGGCCTATATTTACTCTATCAGGACCAAAGGAGGAACAGAAACCACAACGTCATTGTTCAAAAAGAAATCACTTTACGCTGACTCATTTTTATTACAGAGTGTTAAAGGGTATATTCAAAGTTATTACAGAGGAAAAATCAAGAAAAATACTGATGTATTTTACACTCCTTATTTAACTCAAATACAAAGTCCTTTAAAGGGGTTCCCACATTAATACTAATACAAATAACAGATCAACATGAAGGGACTGCAGCAAAGGAATGTTTCAACAGACCAAAAAAGGAAATTATCTTTCTAAAATGTTCAAAGGCACAGCTTTGCAGGAGACAAAATGATCCATCTCACCACAGTTTAACTGAAAACCCAGAACCCAGCACAGAAAAGCCAATTTCACGGCCAACTTTGAATCCAGTTCCTAGGACCTTTGCTTCAACGCCGTCCTTTCCAACTCCAACCCCGGTGTCTGCTGACAAACCGAGTGTAGCTTTGACTGGACCTGCTGATGCTGAAACCTCGCCCAGTGTGGCATCGACCCTGGCAGTCATCCCATCTCCAACTTCAAACATGGTTCCTGCAGAGGGCCCATGACCCCCAATGCAGCCACCCATGTTATCTGTGTGGATTAAAATAAAAAGACACAATTTAAAAGTGTTTGAAATGAGTTTCCTTGGCAGGGTGACCGGGCTCTCCCTTAGACATAAGGTGAGAAGCTCGATCATCCGGGAGGGGCTCGACTTGACTATAATCATATCAAGAGTCAATGAGACGTGTAGTGTGTGTGTGTATGTTTATACAGATGTATGTGTATATATACATACATGTATCTATGTACATATCTAGCATATAGTCTCTTGAGATAACAGTTCTTATTAATTGATGCTATACAAATAAAGATTGACCCACTTCCAGCTGTACTGGGAAGATCGGGATCTCCAAGTTCTGAGTGAGAAATTTCAACTGGAACGCCCCCAAGGTCGGAATTTTCTACTGGGAACTTGAGGGATCCTCACCACCCCTGAGCTGACAATCAATGATGGCTGCCCCCAGTGTAAACAGTCTTTAAAGAGGACATATCATGCTGATGCATGATTTAATACTTACATATAATATAATAAATTTGAAAACAAGACCTTACACCCCCTTAATTTTCAAAACATTAGGTATTGTATTTTTTCTGATATCCTAGAATGAGATTTGACGCCTCTGAAAATAGGTCACTGCGAGATGTCCGCGAGATTTCAAACGTCATGACATCACAAGGTACCTGTCTTTTTATTGAAGTAATCTGATAAAACACTTCCTCCTCTGTGATGTCCGTAAGCCCCAAACCGTCACCGAGGAACACATCCAGCAGCAGGGGTATAAAACTCCCTCGCTCACACTCCCTCATTACCAGCTCTGACCTGTAGGGGACTCAATCTGTGATTTGCTGCTTTGAGCCTGCCGGAAAATACAGTAGAAGAAGAAGGATAGGCTGGCTCAGCCCCCGATAGAACTGACCAATCAGAGCACAAAGGGCTTTGACGTTGCGAGGTAACTGTAGGTCATCCTGAGATCCTCGTGTTTCAACAAGAGCTTGATAATGGCCTAAAATGAGGATTTTGAGAATGCTAGTGTGGGGCAATGAAGGAACTAAATGACTTGTACTGAGGGCAGAAATGCTTTACAGGCATCCTAGTCTGGCATAGTGAAAAGGAGAAACAAGCATGGTATGTCCTCTTTAAGCTCCTGTAATATTCTGTTTATTTGCACTTCTGACGGATGTTATGGCACCAAATCAGCCATATACACAGTATTGTTTGACTTACACTTATGGAAATACTGCCATAGTGTTATCTACATTCTTCATGTAGTATATATGAACTACAACGCAGGGGGTGCTAACAATGGCTAACAATAGCCTGGTAGGTCCACACATTTTTTCTGACTTTGTAATTGGGAAAAAAACCCCACCCCAACTAGGAAAATCTGATTTCTGTCAGAAAAGAAGCACTAATGGTAAAAACCCTTCATGTCTGAAAAGGGAATAAATATACAAACACACATACATAAAACAAAATAAAAATAATATTTTTATTTCTCTGATCTCTGGGGCGGAGGAGGTCTGTGAGGTGGGTGTAGTGTGGACATTCATGTTTGCATTTCAGTTGTTAATTTGTTTTGTATCATTTCCTTAATATTATATGCTTTTAAAAAGATGTTAGGAAACAAATGTTGACCAAAAAGTTGTTTCTTGTTGAACGCAAAAGGTTGAGTGCAGTTATTTTTAAAATGTATCTTTTTTTTTAAAGCAAATGTACCTACCGCCCATTTTCTTCTTTGAGCAACTCTGAAATAGAAAGAAAAACAGGAAATGTCAGCCTGGAGTCAAAACTTATGAGAAAGAATCTTAAATTCTCACACACACTTACATTCAACAAAGACTTCACATAGACGTCATGATGGATTTCTTACCTGGATGTGTCTTGATGTTCAGGAGAAATTCAGTGCTATGTGGGGCATAAAAATAAATGCTATATTTTTTGCTGTTTTTTTATATTATGGTATTAAACAGTGACTATAATCATGTCATTGTTCCTTTTTAGTCCATATCCTACCTGTCTGCAGGTTTGTTTATACTCAACTGGCGATTCCAAGTGGTGTTGGGTGATAGGTGTCAATTACACCAGTTGTGACCAAACAGAATTTCTTTTCTCACCATGAACACTGGTCTGATCACAATTACAGCAGCTTTACAAGAACTGAGAGCTCAATCAGCCTAGATTTAATTTTCCTTTAGTTCATAAAAAAATGTTTTGGCATGAATGTGGAAGTGACACGTCCACACCACTATGAACTCAATATTCATTATTTTATACCCAAATTAATGGGAAAAGTGTTGATTTTAATTGGAGGACAATAAGGGGTGTAAATTAACAGTCAGATTGTAATTAGAAACTGGATCTGTTCAACATGTAAGTCAAAGTCATAACTACTTTATTTTTAAATAAATAAATCTAGAATAGAACTCAAATAAATAATGGCCTACATTAATGAATTCATAAATCCGGACACTATCGCACTAGAAGCATCTTAAATAGTTTAATATTGTGTCATAAATGAGAGGATGAGGATGTCAGCATGTCACCTGTCTGTCTTATCTGTCACAGCGTTTGTTGCATCATAAAGGAGAGGCTGTTTGCCAGCCAGCAGCAAACAGTGTGATAATTAACTTATAAATTGTTTAGTGTTTTAATGCACTTAATTGCGATCCTTGGCGCTCTGCAGTCTGTGTCTGTGTGTGAGCACCACATCGGGCAGAAAGCTTAATCAGCGTCTTGTGTTCATTGAAAGCATACTGTCAGACTTCAGACAAAGGAGTTGACATTTGCTTTTCATTTTCTCTGTGTGTCTGTTGAACAAGTGAAGTTATAATTGTTCAGTCTTTCAATGAAAGCTACTTACTTAACCGCGATCCTCCGCTCTGCGTCTGTATTTGTGTGCATGTGTGTGTGTGTGTGTGTGTGTGTGTGTGGGGGGGGGGGTGATCTTTCAGTATTTAAAATCATCAAACAGTGTGTTTTAAGCAGCATGACTTGTATTTACCATTAGAAAAACATTACTATACAATTATAAAATTAATTACAACTGAATTTTTTTGGGGGGACAACTTTATGGAAGGGGGGGACATGACCCCTGCGTCCCCCCCGGGATTTGTGCCTATGGTTGTCACACATCAAAAACTACTGCTACATAACTAGAAAGAGATACATTACCTTGTCGCTTTGCATCCTGTAAGGTGTTGAAAAAAAAGTTGTAAAGCAATGCAGAGTTCTGAGGAAGGTCTGAGCTGCATTCATTAGCATCACAACAAACACACGCTTTGGCTTGGGTCACGTCTTTTGGTGCGTTCCAGTTGTAGTCAGAAGTAGGAATTTCCAAGTTCCCGAGTTGACAATCAAAGATGGATGCCCCAGTGTGAACAGTTATTTAGCTCCTTTGATAATTAATTTATTTGCACTTCTGACTGGGGTGTGTCGCTCTAGATCAGCTGTATACATAGTATTGTTAGACTTACATTTACAAAAATGCTGCCATAGTGATAATCACATTCTTCATGTGATATTTGTGAACAACAACGCAGGGCGTGCTAACAACAGCTAACAATAGCCTGGTAGATCGGCATGTTTTTCCGACTTCAACTGGAACGCTGATAAGTCGGAGATGATGTCACTCCCAGTTCTGAGGTTACTCAAACGCAGCATTACGACAGTCGCCCACATGCTCTGGGGTAGCAGAGTCTTTATGTCGCTGGAAAAAGATTCTCCTCATAGCACCTTTAACATCATGCCAAAATAAGTCGGAGATGTGACTTTGCAACTTCAAATTCATCTGGTTTTGCCCTGTCTTTGAATTTAAAAGCTTTTTGTGTTTTTAAAGGGACGTCTACGAACAAACTGTCACAACAAACAAAGACCACAAAAATAGACGTATTCTAATTTTTTTTAATCAACAATTATAAATATACCACAGCCATGTGCACCAACTTGATAAGTCATTTATTGAGAGGACAAATCAGCTGCCTTTATCTGCATCATGATTTCTAAATGTGAAACAGAAAGCAGAATGAACCTGAGACAGACATGATAAGGCCACCTCAGGTGACCCAAAGGTTTACAGGGTCAAGACAGTGAAAAAAGTTTATGAATCATTCAGGTGTTTTATTGTGTTTATATAAGAGCTGATTAAGCAAGTTTTATGAGCAGGACAACATCTCAATTCATCCCCATCTCTGTGGTTTTTTCAGTCTAAAGCTCACCACTCCCTCCTTTATTTGGTTCGTGTGATGCACCCCTCACTCTTGCCGTTATAATTTCATCTTTCCTCCAATTCTTAGGAAATTCACAGTCTCTGAGGCTACGTTTACATGTAGTCGGGTATTTTGAGAAACGAATATTTCCCTCCCTCCGTTTTCCAAAATAACATCGTGCACACGGCATCGTTTTCAAAAAAGTTTCCGTTTACATCAACCCGCATAAATACGCCGTCGAGCGCCGTCATAACTACGCCAAGCCTATGGGTGGAAGTGTAGGAAGAAGGAGAAAGCCATGCAAGCCAATCAGAAGCCTCATGTCGACAACAACAAATAACAAGTGACTTCCTGTTCCTTTTGAGGGCTCAGGGTTCAGGGGGGAGATTGAGATTCAGCCTGTATCCATCATGTCTGTTTTTCTCAGTTTACATGCATACGCAAAACCGGAGTTTTCCTAAATCTCCACTTTGGCCGGAGTTTTTAGAAAGTTTACACATCCACGGGTATTTTAAAAATACCCGTGGATGTGTAAACGTAGCCTAAGTCTCTGGTCCAACTGGTAATGGTGCACCCTTGTGAGGCCTGATACACTGCATCAGTGGGCATCTGGCTCTGTCCTAAAACTGATCCAGCTCACCATGCTCACCATAATCCTAACTTATACTTATGCTGCGTTCGAGACAACCCGTAAGTCGTATATTTCCCAGTTAAAATCTCCGAGTTTCGACCTGAAAGCGTTCCAGGCAAAATACGACTCCAGTTTGAGCGCCAGGAGTTCTTGTATGTAAATTAACCAACATGGTAGCAATCATAATATTTATTCTTTATCAACTAACTCATTTGAGTGAAACAAAAGCGAGGAAACAGCGCATAATGTAACAGAAGTTTACTTAACAGTGTTTGTCATTATTAAGAGGCTGCCATATTGTTTAGGCAGCGATGTGACGTCACAAGTCGTAACTCGGAGTACATCCATCTGGTACGAGTTCACGAGTTGTAAGTTACGAGTTCGACTGCCGTTCCAGTGCATTTTCACGAGTTACAGGTGGGAAATATACGAGTTACGGGTTGCCTCGAACGCAGCATTAGCCTGCAAAACACCTGCTCCAATCAGTGACAGGCAAAATTAGACAGGGGCTTTGGAAGCCAGTTGACAGCAGCTGCTAATGTTAAAATGTCTTAAACTAACTTATCATCAGCCTGATCACTTGAAACAAAGCAGAACTTGAGACTGTCTGACAGAGTTTTCATCATGTCAGCTGCTCTCCATGTAAGATCATAAAGACATCATGGTCACTTGTTTATGTCCAATCTTATCACCTGCCTCTATCTGCATCATGATTGCTAAATGTGAAACAGAAAGCAGAATGAACTCGTGTCAGATATGATAAGGCCACCTCAGGCACCCAAAGATTACAAGAGTCAAAGAGTCACTCAGGTGTTTAATTGAGCTTATAGAAGATGCTGATCAAGCAAGTTTTATGAGCAGGACAACTTCTCAATCTGTTTATTCCTGTGATTTTTCAGTCCAAAGGTCTCCACTCCTTTTTCTTTGTTTCGTTCACATGATGCGCCCCTCACTATTGCCCTTTTAATTTTGTCTTTCCTCCAATCCTTAGGACCTTTACAGGACGCTTGTTATGCCAAGGAGTTACAAAAGAAAACCTTGTTTCTGTGTTTTTCCTAAAACCAACTCACCAGGTACTTTTGTGCCTTTATTGATAGGAGAGAGACAGTGGATAGGCTTGTGAAAGGGTGTGAGAGAGTAGGGGAAGACACTCTGTAAGCTGGTCACAGGCTGGATCCAAACCTGGACCAGAAGAAGTCTGTACATGGGACGTGCATGGTTGCTAACTACTCCACCAAACCAGCACCCCTTTGTCAGCATTTCTTGGTCTGTTGGAGAATGTTGGCCATGGCACAAGGAAGAAGTGGTTAGATTTTAGTGTTGATATTAATCTGAATGAACATTCAGATCAACACATTGCGAGACAGGACCGTTTATAACATTTGACAATAACTCACCTGGCAGAGTTGGAAATGCCCTGGTGGAAATAAAAATGTTCTCTTTTTTTTTTTGTTACATCGGTGACCTCCCAAAAATCAACAGTTGTATTATCAAGGCCCTTTTCAACAGTCAGCAGGGGATATCAGTTTTATTTATACTTTTGCTGAACCAAATGTTTGAATTTTTATGAAAAACAAGTTATAGAACATAACAAATGTATAATCTGCTATAATGATAGCTATAAAATCACTTTTATTGACATAGCACATTTAAAACAGGATGTCTACAAAGTGCTTTAAAAGACAATAACAACAGAAAAAAAGGCAGAACTCTGGGAACAATAACAACAATCAGGTCAAACAGAACAAAAGTGTCAAACAACAGGGCACATACATGCACTTAAAATAAAACAACAAAAGGAATGGAAAAAGTTAACTTTAGACAACTGGAGCAATACAGGAATACAGGTTAAAATGTCACCATGTGTGTGTGAGGAACAGTAGGAAAAAGGTTTTTCATTTTATATTGAATTAAAATAAGAATAAATAGATAGAAAAATGACAATTCTGGAAAATGGAAAAATAAGGGTGAATAGAGGAGGGAAAAGAAGGGAGAATGGATTAAACATGAAAAGATGGTAAAAGCAGCACTAAAAGGATCAGAAATGTGAGTAAATTGGGAGTGAGGACAGTAGAGATCAAAAATAACTGTAAATTTTAACATAAATGTATCTAAGATCAAAACATGATCAACAAAATTGAAAAAAAAGTGAAATGCAGGACACTTAATTGAAAAGCTTCTGCTCTGCATTCTGCTCCATCTCAAAATCCAATCTCAAAACCTGTTCACTCCAATTATTCCATTAATTCTTAAAGCACCAACTCTCCCATAAAGTCTGTCAGCTCTGTGCAGTTTGTTCTTGTTTTGTGCTTGTAAACATGAGTCAGCTGCAGGGTGTGATTCCTCTGAAATCAGAAATAGATTTCATCGTAGTCGTCCCCTCTGAATCTGGATGGCTGCCTCCAGTTCTTCAGAGACTCCTATCTGCATTATCAAACCATTTATAAAATGCTGTTTTGACAGATATCACAATCTTAGAGTTACAGTAAGATGTATCAGAGGTGGCCTGGCCATGCTCAGCCCATAAAAGATCAACTCTGGATCACCACATCCAGAACAGATCAAATTCAACACATACATGGAGGTCATTTTGCTGTATGAACACACGTTTCAGGAACATCACTTAATATTTTGATTTTCTATGAAGTATTAGATGTGGTCAATGGGATTCCCTTCATAAAATTCAATGTGTATTTGTGATTTCAACCTGGATCGGATCCAGATGAAATTTACCTTGATGATAGAGACATGGAGCCCATATTATCCTGAGAAATGGGAAGTGAATCTATTAAAATGCAAATATAATACTTTCTTTAAAATTCTGCCCATGTTCACTTATTTGAAATTTGGAGATTATTTTTCACATCCCGACAGATATACCTATAACCACCAAAATCTAATCATTTCTAAAATGGGCCATTACCAACATCTCCTGAAAGTTTCAGCAACATCCATCAACAGTTTCTGCATAATCTTGCTAACAAACAAAAAGTCAAACAGACATTAGCTGGCAAAAACATAAACCTCTTTGGTGAGATAAAAACTGGACTGTATTTTTAAATGGTCTGATCAACTGAAAAAGAAACAGAACTGGAGACAGTCTGACAGGATTGTAATCATGTTAGACGTGCTCTTCTGTACATTGTAGGATCATAAAGACATCAAGGTCACTTGTTTGTGTCCTACCTTATCACCTTTATATGCATCATGATTGCTAAATGTGAAACAGCATGAATGAACTTGAGACTGATGTGATAAGGCCACTTTAGGTAACCCTCCATTTACAGGTTCAAGGCAGTAAAAATAGCAAATAATCATTCAGGTGTTTAATTGTGTTTATATAAGATGCTTATTAAACAAGTTTTATGAGCAGGACAACATCTCAATCCCTCTCCCCCTGTTTTTTTTTCCTGTCCAAAGCTCAGCACTCCCTTCCTTTGTTTGGTTGGCATGATTCACCCCTCACTCTGGCCCTTATAAATTCATCTTTCCTCCAATTCTTAGGAAATTAACACATGTTGGAGAGTTTCAAAGGATATCCCAAGAACAATAACCAAATTGCTATTGACCACATTGTCAGGTTAATCTTGTTGGTGGTGTGGTCCTTGTGAAGGAAAGACTTAGTGTTGCACTGCCAAACAAAAGCAACACAAAGCAACACAAAGCAACACCCGAAACTATCAGCAAGTCTTTGTTTAAACAAGTTTGAATGGATTTCATTTCGTTGATGATGAGTTTTTCAAATTCAAGAGTGCCCTCTTGTTCCAATACATTGTCCGTCCTGCAGGTGTTCATCAGACTGCACTTCCCTGAAGACTGTTACCCAGAATCCTTTGTTGTGCTGCAGTGTTTTTCAGCTGCTAACCAATGGAGAATCTGAACTGTTGTCCCCTGGTGATCTGTCCGGCAGGGGGGCAGTTCACTTTACTTGACGGTGTAATTCATCGATCTGCTAAAGCTGGGCATCCACTGTACAACTTTTTCGATTCAGCTGCTGCTCATACTGTACGAGTGAATCGCAGGGGTTAACAGTTTACAGCTCACGATTCTTCTTCTCACAAAACGACCTGATGCTCGGATGCGATCTGACTGCTCACACTGTACGTCCATGTACGACACGCATGGGTGTATTATAGAAACTTTTAATATGATAAAATCTTATAATACATCCATGTCGACATGGAATGTTTAAATTGCAACGTTAAATTAAATAGTAGAAGAAGAAGAAGTAGGAAGTGGTCAGATGCTCACAGAGATGAATGACTAACAAAAACACATCCCCTGAATAGGCTCCGCTGTGCCTGCCACAGCTCAACAAGTCAACCCTCCATTGATTGGGTCCAGGTCTGCTGTGATGCCGTGCTGCTCTGTCTTGTGCATTTGTTTTCTCTTCAGTATCTACGTTTGTGCATGTGTAGTGTGGCATACCCTCATGAGGGGCGACCAGGATTTCAAACAGGTTTGATTTTCATCCGATCGATCGGGAGGTGGTCGTGAGGCGTTGATTGTTTCTCGTTACCTCGTGTGTAGTACACGGTGCGAGACGCATGATTGAGCCAAAACTCAGCCCGATCCCCTAAATAGTCACACGGGTGAAAAATCGTGTCAAAAAGGGCCAAAGATCGCACAGTGGATGCCCGGCTTAACTGTGAGGTCAGACACAGGCTTATGCTGCATTCACACCGCTACATCGCTACTTGTACTACCTCGGCTATCACCATGTGAAGTCAATGTACAGCGATGGGGCGGGGCTAAGCCTCCCATGACGCGACAGCCGCTTGTCACACTACCACATAGATTGTCATGCGATGTCAAAGTAAAAAAAAAAAGTTGATCTATTCAGACATGTCGTGTGTGGCTGTGCGGCAACAGCTAATCAGCGGTGTGTGTATGTGTGACGGTACCCGAGACAGACAGTTATTCATCCGGACTACAAGGCGGATGAGTTACGTCTAGGCAGAACTAATCTCGTTGAGGACTTTAGTTCCACCTAGACGGCCCGTAGTAAACTCACAGATGATGCTGCTGCAGGGAATCAGCTGCAGTGTTTTGTGTTTGATAAGTGAGTGAAAAGGATACAGCTGGAATAATGTCCGCTTATGGATCCTATTATGTGAAATATGATATGATCGTGGTGAAACTCGAGCGGATGTGATGTCACTGAGCGACGGCCAATGGCAACTTCAGAAATTGAGGTTTTTATGAACGCAACTTTTGTCTGAGTCACTTGCGGTGTGAACGCAGCATTAGTCTGTCTTATGGGGCCATGAGTTCATTGAACAAGGCTGTAAGTGGATCGCAGTATCAGAGCATGAAGACTAAAGTCTTCTTTTGGTCTCTGGTCCTGCTGGTCTTGCTGTGCTCTTGTGAAGCCTGGACACTGATTCATGAGGCTTTCATGACTTCTTCACTTTAGCATATGTGGAAGGACAGTAACAGGGAAGGTCAGCTGCTTGATATGCTGCATCATTGGGCATCTTACTCTTTTTCAAAACTGATCCAGATCACCATATACTTGGTGCCCAGGAGCCCATAGGTTGGACCAGATGGAGGGTTCTGCTCAAAGGATACCTCTAGAGTTAGAACTTGGGTCTGACACAGGCCTGGACCAAAGCAATCAGGAGGTCAGAGAAGTACAGGGAACAGGTTGTTGAGGAGAAGTACCAAACCAGGATTTGCTCCCATACCTGATCTGACAGGTGTTACATCAAACTGACAACCTTTATGTCCTATATAACCTGACAACAGCTCTTCAGGCTCAACTCAGTAGAGCTTGTTCTGACGCAGAGCTTTTTATCAGTAATTTTCCAAAACACATCAAATGCCTTTTACATAATCCTAACTTCTGCTTGGCCTACAAAACTCTTCATCCCTGCTCCAATCAGTCACAGATAAGTCCAGTCAGGAGCTTTGGAAGCCAGTTTACAGCAGATGCCATGTTCAAGGGTGTTTTCACACCTACAGTATTAGGTCGACCTAAATTTAGATCGACCTATATTTAGTCCCGTTTGGGTTGGTGTGAAACCAAAATCGCACTCTGGTGCGCACCAAACTGGTGCGGCCAGAGGAGGTGATCTCGGTTCGGCTCCGGCCGAACTCTGGTGCGCACCAGCTGTGGTGTGAAAGCAGCCGCACTCTGGTGTGTAGCAACTGTCAGGCGAACTCGGCAAGATTGACATTAGAGGGCTCCCATAGTTGGCTGAGCGATGCATTGTGGGTTGACCCGGGCAATTTCACAACAAACAGAACAACAAACGGGACAAAGAACAGCAGGGGGGTATTCCACGAAGCTGGCTACAAAAGGCTGGGCTTTCGCCGGTAAGCATGTCTTGAATAAGCAGCAACTTTAATCTCAGCTGCGAGTAGTTCCGCTAACGAGGCTCGGCTGATTTTCAGAGACGCTTATTCAAGCCAGGCTGATCCAAGCTGTGGCTGAGCACGCGTCTGGGGGAGAGAGAAAGCCCTGACGTATCGATTGTCGAAAACAATATAGAAATTAATTAGAAGCGCTATTAAAACTCGGCGTAGGCCTATTTGACTCTCCATCATCTCTGGTTCAAGCAAACGGTACTCTCGGCGCTTCCAGATTCCAACTGAATGTAACGCTGCACGCGCTTTAGCCCTTGTTGTCATGGAAACATGACGCTCTCAAAATACTGCGGCGTTTGGTCCCGAGTGACAAAAAGCAGATGTGAAAGAAACCGCACTAACTTCAAAATGGCAACAAAGTATCATTTTAACATTCCAAGCCGCACCAGGGTGCGCACTACCAGGTGTGAAAACACCCTAAAACTCTGTGTTGAACTAACTGAAGGTCAGCTTGATCAACTGACAAAGTAACAGAACTGGAGATGATCTAACAGGCTTGTAGTCATATCAGACGTGCTCTTCTGTACATTGAAGTCATAAAGACATTAAAGTCACTTGTTTGTGTCTTCCGTTATCACCTTTATGTGCATCATGATTGCAAAATGTGAAACAGAAAGCAGAATGAACTTGAGACTGGCATGATAAAGCCACCTCAGATGACCCAGGGTTAAGACTATGAAAATAGTCCATGAATCATTCAGGTGTCTAATTGCTCTTATATAACATGCTTATTAAGCAAATAGCAGCAGCAGGACACTTCCTTCCTTTGTTTAATCTGCATGATGCACCTCTCCCTATCACCCTTATAATTTTGTTTTTCCTCTAATCCTTAGGAAATAAACTCATGCCGGAGACTTATAAAGGATGACCCAAGAAGTTTCCCCAGATTATTTTATTGACCACACTGTCAAATTCGTCTTGTTGATGGTGCAGGCCTTTCAAATTACTTACTGCCACACTGCCAAACACCAGCATCCCATTGCAAACTGTCAGTAAGTCTTTGTTTGAACAAGTTCTAATGGTCTCTTTGAGTTGATGAAGAGTTTTTCAAATTCAGATGAAGATTATTTCAAACATATAAAAAAGATAAAAAATTAAAGGCAAAAAAGACATAAAGGAGCAACGATAAGCAGAGGAATGTGTGAAAGACAGTAGAATTAGGGTAAATGTGTCTGAAACAAGTGTGAGGAAGCTGAATGTATTCAATCCCACCTCCTTTCCTTTAGTTATTAATCAGTTATTAAGCCCTCCAATCTATATAAACATCTCACTAACATAACACAAAATAGGACTCCTAATTTCATCAAATGACCAAGTTCAAAATAATCTTAAGAATGATTTCAACATCACAGTCCCATTACGCTCACTTGTGCCCTTGAGCACTTGAGCGCCCTCTTGTTCCATTAGTTTTTGTGTTCCAGTGTTTCCAGCTGCTGACCAATGTTGGAGCAGAACTGTTGTCACCCTGGTGATCTGACATCCAGTTAAAATTGAATTGAGGTTAAAAAAAAATAAAAAAAAATAGCAGGTTTAAAATAGATCTTGATCTTAGAGGGTTGATATTTGGTAAAAAAAAAAAAAAAAGGTTAATAATATACAAGATTGAGAAGTTAAAGAAACTAATAAACTACATAAACTCTAACAGTAACTATAGCTCTTCTCCCCTCAGAGCCGGAGAAGTACAGGGAACAGGTTGTTGAGGAAAAGTACCAAACCAGAATTTGCTCCCATTCCTGACCTGACAGGTGTTACATCAAACTGACAACATTTATGTCCTATATAACCTGACAACAGCTCTTCAGGCTCAACTCAGTAGAACTTGTTCTGACACAGAGCTTTTTATCAGTAATTTTCCAAAACACATCAAATGCCTTTTACATAATGCTAACTTCTGCTTGGCCGACAGAACTCTTCATCCCTGCTCCAATCAGTGACAGATAAATCCAATCAGGAGCTTTGGAAGCCAGTTTATGGCAGATGCCATGTTTAAAACTCTTTTTTGAACCATCTTAAGGTCAGCCTGATCAACAGAAAAAGAAGCAAAACTGGAGACGGTCTGACAGGCTTGCAGTCATGTCAGCAATTCTCTTCACAATATTGTAGGATCATAAAGACATTAAGGGCTTTTGTTTATGTCTTATCTTATCACCTGCCTTTATCTGCATCATGATTACTAAATGTGAAACAGAAAGCAGAATGAACCTGAGACAGACATGATAAGGCCACCTCAGGTGACCCAAAGGTTTACAGGGTCAAGACAGTGACAATAGTTTTTGAATCATTCAGGTGTTTTATTGTGTTTATATAAGAGCTGATTAAGCAAGTGTTATGAGCAGGACTACATCTCAATTCATCCCCATCTCTGTGTTTGTTTTCAGTCCAAAGCTCACCACTCCTTCCTTTGTTTGGTTTGCATGATGCACCCCTCACTCTTATAATTTCATCTTTCCTCCAATTCTTAGGAAAGCCACAGTCTCCAGGTCTCTGGTCCAACTGGTAATGGTGCACCCTTGTGAGGCCTGATACACTGCATCAGTGGGCATCTGGCTCTGTCCTAAAACTGATCCAGCTCACCATGCTCACCATAATTCTAACCTATACTTAGCCTACAAAACACCTGCTCCAATCAGTAACAGGCAAAATTAGTCAGGGGCTTTGGAAGCCAGTTGACAGCAGCTGCTAATGTTAAAATGTCTTAAACTAACTCAAGATCAGCCTGATCACAGAGTTTTCATCATGTCAGCTGTGCTCTCCATGTTAGATCATAAAGACATCAAGGTCACTTGTTTATGTCCAATCTTATCACCTGCCTCTATCTGCATCATAATTGCTAAACTTGAAACAGAAAGCAGAATGAACTTGTGTCAGATATGATAAGACCACCTCAGGTGACCCAAAGATTACAAGAGTCAAAGAGTCACTCAGGTGTTTAATTGTGCTTATAGAAGATGCTGATCAAGCAAGTTTTATTAGCAGGACAACTTATCAATCTGTTTATTCCTGTGATTTTTCAGTCCAAAGTTCTCCACTCCTTTTTCTTTGTTTCATTCACATGATGCACCCCTCATTATTGCCCTTTTGATATAGTCTTTCCTCCAATCCTTAGGGCCTCAACAGGATGCTTGTCAAGCCAGGAAGTTACAAAAGAAAACCTTGTTTCTGTGTTTTTCCTAAAACCAGCTTAGCATGTACTTTTGTGCCTTTATCGATAGGAGAGAGACAGTGGATGGGCTTGTGAAGGGCTGGGAGAGAGTAGAGGAAGACACTCTGTAAACTGGTCACAGGCTGGATTCAAACCTGGACCAGCAGAAGTCTGTACATGGGACGTGCATGGTTGCTAACTACTCCACCAAACCAGCACCCCTTTGTCAGCATTTCTTGGTCTGTTGGAGAATGTTGGCCATGGCACAAGGAAGAAGTGGTTAGATTTTAGTGATGATATTAATCTGAATGAGCATTCAGATCAACACATTGAAACACAGGACCGTTTATAACAATGACAATAACTCACCTGGCAGAGTTGGAAATGCCTTGGTGGAAATAAAAATCTTTTTTTTTTTTTTTTTTTTTTTTTTTTTTTTTACACATTGGTGACCTCCCAAAAATCAACAGTTGTATTATTAAGGCCCTTTAAACAGTCAGCAGGGGATATCAGTTTTATTTATGCTTTTGCTGAACCAAGTAGCATTTTGCATTTTTTAGAAAAGAAATTATAAAGCATAACAAATGTATAATCTGCTATAATGATAATAATAAAATCACTTTTATTGATATAGCCCATTTAAAACAGGATGTCTCCAAAGACCTTAACAGACAAAAATAACAAGAGAAAAAAGGCAGAACTCTGGGAACAATAACAACAATTAGGTCAAACAGAAAAGTGTCAAACAAGAGGGCACATACAGGCACGGAAAATAAAACAACAAAAGGGGTGGAAAAAGTTAACTTTAGACAACTGGAGCAATACAGGAATACAGGTTAAAATGTCAACATGTGTGTGTGAGGAACAGTAGGAAAGAAGGTTTTTCATTTTATATTGAATTAAAATTAGAATAAATAGATAGAAAAATGACAATTCTGGAAAATGGAATAATAAGGGTGAATAGAGGAGGGAAAAGAAGGGAGAATGGATTAAACATGAGAAGATGGTAAAAGCAGCACTTAAAGGATGAGAAATGTGAGTAAATTAGGAGTGAGAACAGAGGAGTTAAAAAATAACTTTGTAAATTTTAAGATAAATGTATCTAAGATCAAATACATAATCAACAAAATTGAAAAAAAGTGAACTTCAGGACACATAATTGAAAAGCTTCTTTTTTAACCAAAGTGATAATGAAGACAAACGGGTCACAGCAGCGTGAATTGTTCTCATTTGTTCTGCTTTCTGCTCCATCTCTCAAAATCCAATCTCAAAACCTGTTTACTCCAATTATTCCATTTATTCTTTCATCACCAACTCTCCCATAAAGTTTGTCAGCTCTGTGCAGTTTGTTCTTGTTTTGTGCTTGTAAACATGAGTCAGCTGCAGGGTGTGATTCCTCTGAAATCAGAAATAGATTTCATCGTAGTCGTCCCCTCTGAATCTGGATGGCTGCCTACAGTTCTTCAGAGACTCCTATCTGCATTATCAAACCATTTATAAAATGCTGTTTTGACAGATATCACAATCTTAGAGTTACAGTAAGATGTATCAGAGGTGGCCTGGCCATGCTCAGCCCATGTAAAAGAAACAACTCTGGATCAACACATCCAGAACAGATCAAATTCAGCACATGCATGGAGGTCATTTTGCTGTATGAACTCAAGTTTCAGGAACATCACTTAATATTTTGATTTTCTATGAAGTATTAAATGTGGTCAATGGGATTCCCTTCAGAAAGTTCAATGTGTATTTGTGATTTCAACCTGGATCGGATCCAGATGAAATTTGCCTTAATGATAGAGACATGGAGCCCATATTATCCTGAGAAATGGGAAGTGAATCTATTAAAATGCAAATATATTACTTTCTTTAAAATTCTGCCCATGTTCACTTATTTGAAATTTGGAGATTATTTTTTGCATCCCAAAAGATATACCTATAAATGATGATTCAGAGTATTTATTGTCATTGTCACAAAGAACAACGAAATTACGTTTGGAGCATCCATCCAAAAAGTGCAATCCATATAAGTAGTAGGAGCTCCGAGCCGCTGCGTCTGTGCGCGCCGCCATACCGCTGATTACCACCAAAATCTAATCATTTCTAAGCTGGGCCATTACCAACATCTCCTGAAAGTTTCAGTAAATCCATCAATAGTTTCTGAATAATCTTGCTAACAAACAAAAAGTCAAACAGACATTAGCTGGCAAAAACATAAACCTCCTTGGTGAGGTAAAAACTGGACTGTATTTTTAAATGGTCTGTTAACAAATTGCTGACATGCTCAAATGTCCACCTGTTGTTTGTTTTGGTGAAGTTGACAGTTCTGAGTGTTTGTGGAGTTTAGTCAGAGAAATATCCCAAACTCTTGGTTTAACATCAGGAGCTCACTGCTGCCTTTTCTTCTGAAGACCACAAGATGGCGTCAGATCCAAACTGAGAGTCAAACCCTGTGGTGAAATCAGACTGAAGCTGGTGACTTCTTGATAAACTGATAATATCCAGTTTATGGTTATCTAATTCACCGTTTAGGCCTCCTCTCCTCATGATGGATCATTTGTCTGTTAAAATCTGTTTAAATGTTGAAGCTCATTATGGGACAGTGTCCTCTGAGATTTTTTCACAGGTTTGGGAATTTAAGAAAATGTGTTACCACTTTAACTGAAAAGCGGTGGTGATGGTGATAATTTATTTTTTATTTATTGTGTCTGTTCTTTATATCATTTTCTACTCAAATCAGTGACTTTTAATATTCTGTGTAAAACTTTAAGAGCTGTGTTCAGCAGCAGTGACAATCATCAAACCAGAATGTCGTACCTTTTGACTGCCAGCTTAAATTCAGTTAAAGATATTTTTCTAAAAGGTGTAATCAGCGATGTTGGAGAAAACGAGTGGAGAGGTTGTTGATAAACGAATTTAGACCCGCCTCTCCCTTCATACCTCATCCCTGGCTCCATCCCTGAAAGCAGATGGACGTGCATCGTCATGGAAACGGCTGTTGAAACGGCATAGCTGACCAACGTAGCTAAGGTAACCCAGACTCGTCAGACAATAGTAGCCACAACTCAACTGCCATTACTGATGACATCACAACAACAGTACATTCTGGCAGATTAGACAATAAGATGAATGCCCGACAGCTGTTACTGTTATGTGAAGCATCACAAAGCTAATGTAACTTACGTATCCAGCAGAAAGACGGCAACATCCGCGTCTGTTTTCAGGTCTTTCAATTGGCGGAGTTCCCTCCACCATCAGAAAGCAACACCTACGTTGACCCGGATCTTCGCTCTTTCATGGTCATAGTCCTTCTTTTTCACTTTTCACCCATCTGACCTTTTTCTTTTGAGCTGTTTTTCAGCCATTGCTACTGCACCTAATGTATCTCTCTCTTATGCTAACTGCGCTTGCTACGCAAGCTACTACTCCCCCTCCCCCCTCTGTCTGATCTGCGCATGAGTATGATTGCCCCTGGATGTGGGGGGGTGTACTCTGTTTTGGTAACTCGGCCTGAGCCACAGTATTTACCTGCTGAAATTCAGAGCCAAGGCTGTGATTAAGATTAGAAGATCGCTGACTACACCTTTAAACAAAGAAGCAGGCATATGGTTTGCAGTAGTGAATTTTAGATGAATGAGCATGATGAGTGACAAGAGGCAAGAAGAGCATAACAATGAGGTTTAGAGACAAACTCAAAACTAAAATTGTAGAATAAAGAGCAATCATCACAATCAATAATCGTATCTGTTATAAAATGGGTAATAAACTATCTTCATATATTTGTCCCTGTTTTGTTAGTGTAATCCAGTGGTTCTCGATTTTACACTACAGTTCTCAGTCACTTTCTGTCATTCTCCCACTCCCCTGTTAAAATACGATTACTACTCTAACCCTCATAGGGCTGAGAAATTTGACTTTACAGTTATATCCCAGATTTTCCTAACAAACTCAATTTCCAGTTTTATTTCCAGTTTTTTCGCTCACAGAAAACAGTCAAATCCTTTTGGTGAAATCAGATTTGGGTGCTCTTGAACTCCATAAACTGAGAAGTTCAAACTTAAAATAAACCTTCACAGTGTGACCCATGAAAGTGTGCACTTTTGTGTATATGTCATTAGTTTATTATAAACCTCAATCCAGACTGATGCAGCCCTGTTTAACTGATTTACTTTAAGGGTTAATATGTTACACATAAACATAAAGTGTCCATGTGATTGTGAGATTGTTTCTCTTGTTTCTCAACAGCCTGTATTTTTCTATCAGGATCAAAGATGGAACAGAAACCAGGGGTGCTTCCCAATGTGCCAAAATGCAGTCTCCTATCTCCTCTCTCCTCCGCGACACCGGAAGTACTTCGTGAGCAGCCATATTGAAGGACATTCCAAAGCGCCAAATGCGCTTGGAGGAGAGAGGAGATAGGAGACTGATCTGGAGGAGGTATAATCGAGGAAACACAAGTGCAGGCTTCGCGGAAGTCTTTTCACTGACAGACACGTCCCCTTGTGACGTATCAGCAGCCGGCTGTAAAGCGTCAGCTGCCCACATGTGTGAAATGAAAACACCATGGAGCAAGAGAAAGTGTTGAAGTAAAATTAGGAACTTTTGGGAGTCACTGTAATGAGTATATCCACATCTAAAACAAAGCAGCCGATGTGTAGGCCTAATGTTCCCTCAAAGTGTGAGTAGGTATTAAATTTCAGTGTCTCTTTTATCTCTTTTTTTATTTTATTTTCTTTTTCACTGTGCAAAGAAATATTTGACTCTTCATTTAAAAGAATTCTAAGCTGGTCAGATTGATATCACAGAAAATACTGAACACTGTCATGGGGCAGTTCTTTCAGGTTCTGTTGTCTGTCCTGATTTATCTGTGTTGTTTGTGTTTATGTCTATAACTGTGAGGCTGCTACAGTAGACAGGTCTGTTCAGGAAAATACATTTTAGATGAGATTAGATTAGATAACTTTATTTATCCCAAAGGGCAATTCAGTTTTTGCAGTCTGCCCAGACCATACATTTACAAACAGCAAACATGGACAATAACAAATAAAAAAAGAGATGCTCATTGACAAATATCAGCACCTAAATCTAATCTGCCTGACCCATGGTCAGGCAGATTATAATGCACATTAACGAAAAGCATGTTTTATGTAGTTCCTGATCTAACCAAGCATAAATAAGGAGAGAAAGTAGAGAATTGTACACTGTTATCTCAGGCCTTTACATTTTTTTCTATATAAATGCGCAGAGAGGGGGGTTTAAGTGCTTATAGCAGAATAAAAACATTATTTATGAACACAAAGTGGCCGCAATATCACAATTTAGAACTCCTATCATTCTGGGCCTGGGAAAACTTGATATTTTTCTTTTTCATTCATGTACATATTCACTTTAAATTGATTTAAAAGTGAATATAAATTTACCGCGGTCGAGTGCCCTGCAGTTTTCATTATTTTCCTTAATTCAGTTTCTCCCGTGCGCACGAACCGGCATATCCAGCTGTGACGCCGTCATCACTAAAAGACGTCGCTTCATGTGACGCTCCGGAGGAGAGGACATCTCAATGCTCTTAAAATGAATCTCCTCATCTCCTCTCTTCGTTTCCTTGCGTCTCTGGCATGCATCTCTGGTGGGCGGGACTAAGACGCAGGTGAACGATGCAAGTGGAGGAGGCGAGGATGGAACTTTGGAGCTTTGAGATGCATCCCAGGACGTCATTGTTCAGAAAGAAATCACTTTACTGTGAGCCATTTTTAAACATTTTTATTACAGGTTATAAAAGGGTTTATTCCAAGATATAACAGAGAGAAAATTTAAAAAACTACCAATGTTTATATAGTCTTATTTAACTTAAATACAAAAGCATTTTTCAGGGGTTGTACAAGAAAGATACAAAGGCACAGCTCTGCAGGAGACAAAAAAGATCCATCTCACCACAGTTTTATTGAAATCCCAAAACCAGCCACAGAAAAGCCAATTTCACGTCCGATCTTGACACCAGTTCCCAGGACCTTTACTTCAAGGCCTTTGTCAATTTTAACACCAGTGTCTGCTGACACACCGTATGTAGCTGTGACTGGACCGGCTGTCGCTGTAAACTCGACCACCTTGGCTTCGACCTTTGCATCCAGCCTCGTTGGCTCGAGTTGGAACTTTGCATCCCCTTTGAATATATCAGTCTTCAAACCGACGGGGCCATAGGCCACCGATGAACCTAACATTTGTGCCCCAGCACCAGCTTTGACACCATATGAGTCCACCTTGTACCTGGCTTCTGCTTTCAGTGCACCAGCACCTGCTTTAAAATCGCCATTGGAAACTGATCCACCGCACACTTCTGCTTGAGCATCACCTTTGGTCGGAGTCTGAAGCCCTGCGGCAGCGTTGGGCCCCCTGGCCTCTGCCCCACGGGCATAAATATGACCCACTCCTGCACCAGCATACTTTCTCTCCTCATTCCAGGCTGTGTAGCCACCAACACAAAAGTCTTTGGGAAGGTCCTTATTGTCATCCCAAAGGTTGTGTTTCACAACTGTATGGATTAAAATAAAGAGATCATATTTAAATTATTTTCACTTTTAAGTGTTATCAAATATCATACATATAAAAAGTCTCTCTCTTTTTTTTGGTCTATCTTGGTTCTTTTAGACTCATTCTTCTGGTATAAGGCTGCTTGAATGCCACACCTGGATTTTTGTTGTCATATTAAGGGAACTGGAACCATAATTATATATAATTATACATAATTTATTATAACTATCTATCTATCTATCTATCTATCTATCTATCTATCTATCTATCTATCTATCTATCTATCTATCTATCTATCTATCTATCTATCTATCTATCTATCTATCTATCTGTGTGTGTATTTCTCAAGAGTATCTAATATTAAATATAGAATGTTTTGAAGGGAAACTTTTTTACGGGACAACAGTAGTAAAAAAATGTATCTGAAAGAATATTGGAAAAAATTACTTACTTGCATGATTTAAGTCTGAAAAAAAAAGAAAAAGGGAAAGAATAGTTGCTTATTTAGATTTATAAATACTTATTATTATTATTATTATTATTATTATTAATATCTTTTGGCAGAAGTCTATAAGTGTGGTGCAGAGATGGCGAATTTTTTTGGCCATCTTGGAGCTTAAAATGCACTGATTCTCTCATTAGAGAGCCTGTGGTATTTTCAGCTGTGGATCATCCTGCAGGTGATGATTCAGATCAATTCAGATTCTGGGATCAATTTGCTTCAAAGTTAAATTTGATTGAAACAGCACACGATTCACTAATGTTTTCCATCACAAGATACTTGTTCTTGAATTCTGAAGTGTAATTGTGTTTTTAAAAGGATGGGACTATGCTAATGTTGACTGTACCAGTAAATATGAATTCCTGCCTTAGTTTTACATTTTCTGTGTGGTAAACTCATCATATTTGGCACATGAGTGCATTTTTTGTCTAATTTTAAATTTTCAAACTCCAAAATTAAATAGCACCCTTTTTCAATGTGAAGTAAGTTATTGCCTTACAGAGGATATTTTTCCACTTCTTAAATCCCATATAAATATAATATGTTCATATTTTTCCTTTTTCTTCATCTTTTGGCCCACTTCAGTTCTGATTGTAACCATCAACTACAAGATTATTTTAACCATTTATTTTAGAAGCCAATTTGGGGAGTTTTTTTATTCTGTCCATGCAGAAAAATACAAATATGTCATTTTCTACATTTTCTACAGGGTTAACAGTGTTAAATTACTAGAATATTTGAGAGTAATGGTCAGGAATGAATAGAATTAAAAGACTTTTGAAGAAAAAGTTGAAAAAACATGATACTTCAAAGACATTTTAGAAGTATAATGTCTCTTTTAGAGAAAACAACTTTCTTCTGACCAGGCTGAAAAAAATACACATATGACCAAGAATGTTATAATTCCCCTCAGAAAATTCCACTTTGCAATTAATATATTGCAATTATTTCAATTTTATTGTGTTTAAAAATATGATATCCTCACATACTAGGGCATTTAAAGTGTTAAAATTGTGAGGATTGGAGAGGATTTAAGGATTTTTTTTTCCATAAAAATGCGGAAAACTCTTCATAAATAAAGGTTTTTTTTTATTCTGACCAAGCAGAAAAAAATAAATATATATGCTTAAAAACAATGCTGTCCTTGATCAGTGACATGATCAAAACTGTATTGTAATGTTATCTTTTTAACAAAATCAGAATCACTTTTATGTCTCTGATCCCCAGGGGGTAGGAGGTCTTTGAGGTGTGAGGATTGGGGGTCTTTTTAATTATTTGTTCAATAAAATATAAAACATGTACAAAAATAAGTTATGAACAAAATGTACACCATCAAGTTGTTTTCTTGCTCAATGTAGGAAAGTTTGTTGTATTTTAAAAATAAATGTACCTACCACTCATTTTCTGCTTTGAGAAGCTCTGAAATAAAAACAAAGGAGGTAATGTCAGCATGGAGTCAGAACTTATGTTAAAGAATGAGAATAGACTTTAGAGTGAAGTGAAAAAGTATGAAATACATTATTCATTTACATTCAACAAAGACTCAACATAAACCTCATGATGGAGTTCTTACCTCAGTGATGTTTCTTGCTGTTCAGATAGAAGTTAAGCGCTGCATGCTCTCAGCTCAGCTGAACATCTGAGTTCAGTGTGCCCTTAAATACTCAAAAACAAGTAGAAACTGAAAGCATCTTGAGAAGTTACATATGAGCACTGAGAGAGGGAGGTGCTAACGTTTATGTCTTTCCTTTAAACCGTCATAAAGGAGATAACACCAGTTATGTCACATCTAGACAAACATGAGCATATTTAATGAGCTTCATATTTTTTCCATCAAAAAGTCATCCAAACAAGAGTTACACAGAAGACATGAAGATGATAAATCATCAAACATGAGGGGACGGTTGTTTTTCACATCGATCCCATAAGGAGGGCTGGCCCCACTCCATCACAGCAGCACATGAACTGTACATGGAGAGTGGTCACCCTGTTCCCATTTGCTATGAATGTGGCTTAATAGCCATAGAGACTCTGACCACAAAAACTTTGAACATTTTCAGTGTTATCAGTTTGTATAATAAATAATTATTCACTCAGATTTGGTCTGCCCTGATTGATATGCCAGCGTGTGTGTTTTAGGTTTGAAGCTGTTTTGCAATCAAAGTTCTGACAATGTCTTAAAGGATAAGAAAAAGACTGAGAAAGTAAAGAGCAGACATTTTAACCATGGCCTTTTGTGGAGCAGTGGCTGCAGGATCTGTGCAGAGGTCTGTGCCGGTGTGGAGTCTGAGCCAGGAGTGGAGGGCCAGTGATGTGAGGGCATTCGCAGAATTGTTCATCCATCATTTATATTGGATCTTACCGTGTCCCACCTCCTCCAAAGCAGATTTATGACATCTGTCTGACATCAAAAAGAAAAGAAATGACCATCCAGAAAGAGGTCGCTTTGCAAAACATCAGGTATGTTTCTGATTAAGGGCACATACAGTATGAAAGTGGCCTTGATCTTGAAAAGATTGGATTTGTGCCATTCAGACTGTCAGAGAAAACTCAGATATACTGTAGGTCTAATTTTGGCCACTTTTGCCTGCAGTGAAAACAAAGCCTATATGGTGCATGGTGACAGGTGTTACTGTGACTGGTGAGAGTGTAGATGTTTATAAGCAGTTCACTTTCCTTCATGGTATAATTCATGGTTCTGCTAGCTGGCCTGACTTATGGGGCCATGAGTTAACTGGATGCTGCTGCTTCCCATTAACCTCAGGACTGGGAACAGGGAGGTAGGAATGACATCATCTCAGAGTTATCAGCGTTCCAGTGACAAAAAGCTGGAAAAAACGTGCCAGTCTACCAGGCTATTATTAGCCATTGTCTGCATGCCCTGTGTTGTAGTTCACAAATACTGCATGCAGAATGTAAAAAAATTATGGCAACATTTCCATAAATATAAGTTAAAAAATGTACATGGCTGCTTAGGTGTGACAAACATCAGTCAGAAGTGCTAATAAACTGAGTATTTCAGGAGCTTCATAACTGTTTATACTGGGGGCAGCCATCTTTGACAGTCAACTCAGGGGTGGTGAAGACCCCTCGAGTTCCCAGTAGGAAATTCCAACCTTGGGGGCAGTCCAGTTGAAATTGCCCACTTGGAACTCAGATGGACACCTGATGAGTTTGAACATACTCCTGGTACAGGCCTGGATCAAGGCAATAAGAAGGCTGGAGTACAGGGAACAGGTTGATGAAGCAAAGTACCAAACCAGGATTTGCTCCCATACCTGATCTGACAGGTGTTACGTCAAACTGACAACTTTTACTTCCTACATGGCCTGACAATAGTGCTTAACTCTTACTTTTTATTTAAAAGTCTCAAAAATCATGTCAGTAGAGCTTGTTCCTAAAGATTATCATGATGAATAAAATGTGTTTTTTTAACTTTCAGGCACATAACTTATTATCAGTAATCATCCAAAACCCATCAAAAATACTGTAGGCCTTTTACATAATCCTAACTTATAGTTAGCCTACAAAACACCTGCTCCAATAAGTAACAGACAAAATTAGTCAGGAAGCCAGTTGACAGCAGCTGCTAATGTTAAAATGTCTTAAACTAACTCAAGATCAGCATGATCAACTGGAAAAGAAGCAGAACTGGAGTCTGTCTGACAGAGTTTTCATCATGTCAGCTGTGCTCTCCATGTAAGATCATAAAGACAATGAAGACTCCATGTAAGGTCAAGGTCACTTGTTTATGTCCAATCTTGTCACCTGCCTCTACCTGCATCATAATTGCTAAATGTGAAACAGAAAGCAGAATGAACTTGTGTCAGATACGATAAGGCCACCTCAGGAGACCCAAAGGTTACAAGAAACAAAGTCAAAGAGTCACTGAGGCGTTTAATTGTGCTTATATAAGATACTGATTAAGAAAGTTTTATTAGCAGGACAACATCTCAGTATTTTTATTGCTGTGTTTTTTCAGTCCAAAGTTCTCCACTCCTATTTCTTTGTTTCATTCACATGATGCACCCCTCACTTTTGCCCTTTTAATTTTGTCAAATTTTTTCTTGAGTGTTGTCTTCACCAACCAAATGACCGCCTCTCTTTGCCTTTAAATGCACTGCAGCCGGGGCGCAGCGACTGATTGATCTGACTGATGCCTGCCACTGCACAGTGTGCGGGAAAGACCCGGTATTGGACACAGACATGGGAGGCCACAAAGCGCGTGATCGTGTGGGCCAGCTCCCGGGACAGACGTAATCTGTTCCTTTGTCATTAACAGGAGTACAAAATTAAGAGACAGTTATACAGCAGGCTAATCAATTCATGCTTGTGATCCACCTACACTTCTGGTCTGTCTTCGTCAAGTTGCAGAGCTTTTGGTGATATACTGTATACTCCTACCGGAATCTCTTCCTCATCCTCCTTGCAATAATGTACTCCATCTTTTTAGATCACGTTAAAAATAAAGATAAAAACAGTGAAATATAGCAATCACGGGTAAATCCTTAAGACACAGAGTGACATACATTTATTTTCTCTTTTTTTCTGTCTTTTTCTCTCTCTCTTCTTTGAATTTCATGAGATGAGAGAAGCCAGATATATACTCTGTATTGGATGATGAGGCTGTTTATTGCTGGCTTGTGAGATGTGCATCAAACTTCCAGCTGCCATCAGGTTAAGTTTCCATTATGACAAACGTCTTTGATCCAACATCTGATGTGACGGGACAGTTAATATAGATACAAATGGATATGCTGGTTCAGACGGTTACATTAAATAGTGATTGCTGTGATTGTTTATTGCATTAAAATGTGCCTGACACTGTGGATACCTGCCTCTGACGCTTTGTTGATGTGTGCACACATGTGCTCCTGTCACCAAATTACAGCTGCGGAGGGTGCGCTTCGCCTGCACTGGGAATAGACAAGGTTGGAGCTGGTACGCTTTCAGCGTACCTTCTGCACAGTTTTTTGGTACGAAATTGTGAAACCTGAATCTGTCAGCACCTCCCCCTGGTGCGCCAGGCTCTGCGCACCCTGTGCCACCCTGCACTGCACCACAAAATTAGGGCCCTCTGTCTTAAACTAACTCAAGATCAGCCTGATCAACTGAAAAAGAAGCAGAAGTGGAGATGGTCTGACAGGCTTGTAGTCATGTCAGCCTTGCTCTCCATGACACTGAAGGATCATAAAGACATTAAAGTCACTTGTTTGTGACTTACCGTATCACCTTTATGTGCATCGTAATTACTAAATGTGAAACAGAAAGCAGAATGACCTTACAGCAGACATGATAAGGCCACCTCAGGTGACCCAGCGTTTACAGGGTCAAGTCAATGAAAATAGTCAATGAATCATTCAGGTGTCTAATTGCACTTATGTAAGATGCTTATTAAGCAAGTTTTAGGCACAGACACTCCCTCCCTTTGCTTTATCTGCATGATGCAGCCTTCCCTATAACCCTTATAATTTTGTCTTTCCTCTATCCTTATGAAATAAACTCATGCTGGGGATTTATAAAGGATGCCCCAAGAAGTTTCCCCAGACCATTTTATTGACCACATTGTCAAATTCGTCTTGTTGATGGTGCAGGCCTTTCAAATTACTTATTGCTACACTGCCAAACAACAGCATCCTATTGCAGTGCTAGAAAGTATCAGTGAGTCTTTGTTTGAACAAGTTCTAATGAATTTCATCTAGTTGATGAAGAGTTTTCCAATTTAGATTAAGTTTATTTCAAGGAAACTAAAATGTATTCAATCAGTAATTAAGCCCTCCAATGTTTATAAACATCTAACAAACATAGCACACAACAGGACTCCTAACTATGTCACATGACCAAGTTCAAAATAATCTGAAAACAGGTTTCAACATCACAGTCCCATTACACTGACTTGTGCACTCCAAAACTGTCCAAGAGCGCCCTCTTGTCCCATTAATGTGTCCTTCCTGCTAGCGTTCCCTGGTGATCTGACAGCCAGTTAAACTGAATGAAGGGGAAATAACAATCTCTTTAAAATGTAAGTGGAATGTTTAATCACAAGAAATTCATGTTAAGTCACCTCTCATCCAAGAAGCTTCTCCAGTTCTTAAGAGTCTGGTGGGGAGTACTAGATATTTATACACCAGGAGGCTGGTGCCAAAGAAAAAACAAGTTGTTATGTAATCCGATGTTTGGATATTCACATAGCTTTGTGCCCATCCAGGAAGACTTAAGGGCAGAATCAGCTCATCCATTCCTTTCTTTATTAGATGCCAGAGGTCAGACTAGAGGGTTATCATCAGAAATCTATGTCCATCCAAATTCTGTCTGCAAACCTCAAATTGTTATTCAAACGTGGAGCAGAGACTTTTGCACTTCTGTGGAGGATATGTGTTGGACAACTTTCTGGAAGAATTTAGATATCACTTCTAAAAATCCTAATCTTAAAGTGATACATTTTAGATCTCTACATAGGAAGTATCTTACACCAAGATAGCTCCGTTTAATGAAACTCTTATCCTTCCCGTGAGCTCTGCTCAAATCATGATATCAGATCCTTCATGCATATGTACTGGCATTGTCCAGGAGTGTTTATTTTTTGGAAAATGATATCAATTGCACTGTCAGAACTTCTTAATGTAGAAATGCCTTCATTCATTCATTTTCTATACAGCTAACCCCTTTAAGGGTCACGGGGGGGCTGGAGCCTATCCCAGCTGGGCGAGAGGCAGGGTCATCCTGAACCAGTCGCCAGCCAATCACATGGCATCATAGAGAGACAGACAACCATTCATGCTCACACTCATACCAAAGGTCAATTTAGAGTCTCCTATTAACCTAATGAGCATGTTTTTGGTCTTTGGGAGGAAGCTGGAGTGCCTGGAGAAAACCCACGCATGCACAGGAAGAACATGCAAACCTCACACAGAAAGGCCCCTATCCAACCTGAGAATTGAAGCAGGAACCTTCATGCAGTAAGGCACAAGCACTACCTGCTGCACTACCATGCCACCCCGAGAAATTCTTTATTGTCCTGAATTTTTTTTTACTGAAGATACTTCTGCTTTAGCTGCCAGAGAATCTGAGTCTGTTGATACTTTAAAAAAAGGCTTAAAACCCACCTTTTAAATCAAGCTTTTAATTGATTTAATTGACTCATTTATTCCTTTATTATTTATTCTTTTATTACTTTATAACTTATATATTCATGTAGTCAAACTTCTTATATTTAATTCTTAATTTTTTACATTATTTACAGTTATCCATTTTCTGTTATTTTATCTCTCTTCTTTTTGTCCCCCTTTTCTTATACTTTTATTATTGTTTTAGTATGATGGTTTTTAGCTCCAGTGCTTCTTCATGGGGGCTCTCCACACTGGGAGCTGTTCCTGGTCCACTTGTGGGGCCGCTGCCTGGGGATGGCTCCGCCTGCGTGGTTGGAGGCCCCTGCACTGTGGTGTGGGGCTTTGTGTCTGGGCGGGCCGGGGAAGTCTCTGGCTGCGCTCCTCGTGGGCCGGGAGCCCTCCTCAGTGTTGATGGCCCCCAAAGGTAGCTTATTCCTTGCCTCACTCCTCAGTGCCCAGCCATGTCTCTGTCTCTTTTACGACAGCTCGTATGAATGTGTGTGGGTATGTGTGTGTTTGTGTATGTTGATGTATAAGAGTGTGTGTCTGAATATGTCTCTGTATTTGTGGGGGGTGGTGGCTGGGTTTTCTGTTTTCTGTTATTTTTAGCCTTTTTTGTGTTGCTTTTAAGTATGAAAAGTGCCTTATCAATGAAGTTTGATTGATTGATTGATATCAACTTGTTATAAGTCTGTTTTATTTGCTGGTCTGACAAAAAGATGTTGGCACTTCACTGGCAAGATTTCTACATAGCATGTATCTCACACAGAGAAAGCTCCATTTAATGAAACTCTTATCCTCCCTGAAATTCCTTATTGTCCTGAATTATTTTTACTGAATGATACTTCTGCTCTAACTTTATCAACTTGTTATAAGTCTGTTTTATTCGCTGGTCTGACAAAAAGATGTTAGCACTTCACTGGCAACCACCTCAATATTTTTTATTTTTTATTTTTTTCTGTCAAACTGGTTAAGACATTGCTCATATGGAACTGTCAGTATTAAGGATGCACAATGCCAAGCAAGCTACTATCTCCTCTTGGTGTTCTTATGAAGAGAAAATCTTAAATGTGCAAAAGGACTGTAGGATTTCTTTGAAATTTATTTTTAACTATAAATGCATGTATTTTATCATTTTGTTATTCGTGCACCTGAGTGACTGACTTATTACTTTAAAATCCTTAAAATCCTGCACCCCTCACTCTTCCCCTGCTCAAGACAGCTCATGTCCAGGTCTGAAGTATTTCAGACCATAATTGTATTAACAATATTCAAAATAATTTCTGACATCACTTCAAATAATATTACCCCGAGTAAGATCAGGAAGGTGTCCGAAACTTTTCTGAGGTTTAGAAATGACAGGATCAGATTTATTTCTCCCGTCTTATCTCAAAGAATCAGGGCTCTGTATTTATAGATGACAAGTGAAATTAATACTTTTTATCATATTTAACTGAGCATAATGATCATTAAAGCCACTGGCAGAGTATACTGATTCCCGTGACCCTGCTTAAAGGACTATTTAAGATTCATATTTCATCCATATTTAAATTACATGTTGATTTTATCTATTCTAAAAATGTTGTTTTTTATATTTAACTTTTATTGGAATTTTTAATTAATTATTATTTATCTATCTATTAATTTATGTATTTATTTGTGATTTAAGATGGGGTGGGTGGTATGGGGAAAAAGTCATCAAAAAAGGTGAAGTAATTTTTCTAGGAAATAATAAAACATGATATTATTTCCTACATGCTGAAAATAAGAAATAAATGAATAAATAAATTTTCAACTTTATGAAACTTTGATATGAAAAACAATCCCCCAACCTCTCTGCTTTAACAGACTACTGCTAGATTTTAGTCCTTCATGGTCTAAGATCTTCATTTTGAACACTCCTAAAGCAACAGTCATACATTTACCAGAGAATGAAAAGTGATCAGAAAGAAACCTCTGTCAAGGCATTTCTGCTATAGTTTGCTGTTCTTATCTAAAACATGAAAAGCAGTGTTAACAAAATCACACACCCCTACCTTTTGTATGAATTACAAGAACCTGCTCCAGAGTTACATCAACTGACAAGTCCATAAATCTTCACAGTGTAAAAGTGTGCACCTTTGAGTATATGTGATTAGTTTATGATTGGTTTCATGGAAACCTCAATCCAGACAGACGCCTGAAGCTGGTAGCCCTGTTTTGACTGATATCTGTTTCATGGATTAATATGTTACACATCACATAAAGTAGCCATGTGACTGTCAGCTTGTCTTGTATGAGGGGCCGACAGGGACATTATTCAGGATTACTATTCACATGCACATATGAAACTAAACATGTTCACACATTATAGTAAAAACCTCACATGCTTACAACTGAAATGTTGTGCTCTTATACACACTAGTGAAACACTCTCACTCACACTACTGAAATGCTCTCATACACACTACTGAAATGCTCTCATACACACTACTGAAATGCTCTCATACACACTACTGAAATGCTCTCACACACACTACTGAAATGCTCTCACACACACTACTGAAATGCTCTTACACACACTACTGAAATGCTCTCACACACACTACTGAAATGCTCTCACACACACTACTGAAATGCCCTCACTCACACTACTGAAATGCTCTCATATACACTACTGAAATGCTGTCATACACACTACTGAAATGCTCTCACACACACTACTGAAATGCTCTCATACACACTACTGAAATGCTCTCACACACACTACTGAAATGCTCTCATATACACTACTGAAATGCTCTCACACACACTACTGAAATGCTCTCACACACACTACTGAAATGCTCTCACACACACTACTGAAATGCTCTCACACACACTACTGAAATGCTCTCACACACACTACTGAAATGCTCTCACACACACTACTGAAATGCTCTCACACACACTACTGAAATGCTCTCACACACACTACTGAAATGCTCTCATATACACTACTGAAATGCTCTCACACACACTACTGAAATGCTCTCACACACACTACTGAAATGCTCTCACACACACTACTGAAATGCTCTCATACACACTACTGAGATTTCAGTGTAACAGGAAGTTGTTGAAGAGTAACAGGAAGCTGTCTCCGCTGATGCCAAAATGTTGCTTAACAATGTAGCTGCTTCTATTAGCCGACACAGGAGCTCCTGCAGTGACATTTGCGCTCCAAAGCTACCACTTCCTCTTATGGGCCGCCTTCCTGTTACACTGAAACGCCTTCCTGTTACACTGAAATCTCAGTATGTATGAGAGCATTTCCAGTGTGTGCATTTCAGTAGTGTAGGGAGCATTTCAGTAGTGTGTGAGAGCATTTCAGTGTGTATGAGAGCATTTCAGTAGTGTGTATGAGAGCATTTCAGTAGTGTGTGCGAGAGCATTTCAGTAGTGTGTGCGAGAGTGAGAGCATTTCAGTAGTGTGTGTGAGAGCATTTCAGTAGTGTGTGCGAGAGCATTTCAGTAGTGTGTGCGAGAGTGAGAGCATTTCAGTAGTGTGTGTGAGAGCATTTCAGTAGTGTGTGTGAGAGCATTTCAGTAGGTGTGTGTGAGAGCATTTCAGTAGTGTGTGAGAGCATTTCAGTAGTGTGTGTGAGAGCATTTCAGTAGTGTGTGTGAGAGCATTTCAGTAGGTGTGTGTGAGAGCATTTCAGTAGTGTGTGAGAGCATTTCAGTAGTGTGTCTTGAGAGCATTTCAGTAGTGTGTGAGAGCATTTCAGTGGTGTATGTGAGAGCATTTCAGTAGTGTGTGTGAGAGCATTTCAGTAGTGTATGTGAGGCATTTCAGTAGTGTGTGAGAGCATTTCAGTAGTGTATAGAGAGCATTTCAGTAGTGTGTGTGAGAGCATTTCAGTAGTGTGTGTGAGAGCATTTCAGTAGTGTGTGTGAGAGCATTTCAGTAGTGTATATGAGAGCATTTCAGTAGTGTGTGTGAGAGCATTTCAGTAGTGTGTGTGAGAGCATTTCAGTAGTGTGTGTGAGAGCATTTCAGTACTGTGTGTGAGAGCATTTCAGTGGTGTGTGTGAGGAGCATTTCAGTGGTGTGTGTGAGAGCATTTCAGTGGTGTGTGTGAGAGCATTTCAGTGGTGTGTGTGAGAGCATGTCAGTAGTGTGTGTGAGAGCATTTCAGTAGTGTGTATGAGAGCATTTCAGTAGTGTGTACGAGAGCATTTCAGTAGTGTGTGTAAGAGCATTTCAGTAGTGTGTGTGAGAGCATTTCAGTAGTGTGTGTGAGAGCATTTCAGTAGTGTGTTCGAGAGCATTTCAGTAGTGTGTGTAAGAGCATTTCAGTAGTGTGTGTGAGAGCATTTCAGTAGTGTGTGTGAGAGCATTTCAGTAGTGTGTGTGAGAGCATTTCAGTAGTGTCTGGAGAGCATTTCAGTAGTGTGTGTAAGAGCATTTCAGTAGTGTGTGTGAGAGCATTTCAGTAGTGTGTGTGAGAGCATTTCAGTAGTGTGTATGAGAGCATTTCAGTAGTGTGTGTGAGAGCATTTCAGTAGTGTGTGTGAGAGCATTTCAGTAGTGTGTATGAGAGCATTTCAGTAGTGTGTGTGAGAGCATTTCAGTAGTGTGTGTGAGAGCATTTCAATAGTGTGTGTGAGAGCATTTCAGTAGTGTGTGTAAGAGCATTTCAGTAGTGTGTGTGAGAGCATTTCAGTAGTGTGTATGAGAGCATTTCAATAGTGTGTGTGAGAGCATTTCAGTAGTGTGTGTGAGAGCATTTCAGTAGTGTGTGCGAGAGCATTTCAGTAGTGTGTGTAGAGCATTTCAGTAGTGTGTGTGAGAGCATTTCAGTAGTGTGTGTAGAGCATTTCCAGTAGTGTGTCTGAGAGCATTTCAGTAGTGTGTGTAAGAGCATTTCAGTAGTGTGTGTGAGAGCATTTCAGTAGTGTGTGTGAGAGCATTTCAGTAGTGTGTATAGAGGCGCTTTCAGTAGTGTGTGTAAGAGCATTTCAGTAGTGTGTGTGAGAGCATTTCAGTAGTGTGTGTGAGAGCATTTCAGTTGTGTGTATGAGAGCGCTTCAGTAGTGTGTGTGAGAGCATTTCAGTAGTGTGTGTAAGAGCATTTCAGTAGTGTGTGTGAGAGCATTTCAGTTGTGTGTATGTGAGAGCATTTCAGTAGTGTGTGTGAGAGCATTTCAGTAGTGTGTGTGAGAGCATTTCAGTAGTGTGTGTAAGAGCATTTCAGTAGTGTGTACGAGAGCATTTCAGTAGTGTGTGTGAGAGCATTTCAGTACTGTGTGTGAGAGCATTTCAGTAGTGTGTGTGAGAGCATTTCAGTAGTGTGTGTAAGAGCATTTCAGTAGTGTGTGTGAGAGCATTTCAGTTGTGTGTATGTGAGAGCATTTCAGTAGTGTGTGTGAGAGCATTTCAGTAGTGTGTGTGAGAGCATTTCAGTAGTGTGTGTGTGTATGTGAGAGCATTTCAGTAGTGTGTGTGAGAGCATTTCAGTAGTGTGTGTGAGAGCATTTCAGTAGTGTGTGTAAGAGCATTTCAGTAGTGTGTGTGAGAGCATTTCAGTATTGTGTGTGAGAGCATTTCAGTAGTGTGAGTGAGAGAGTTTCAGTACTGTGTGTGAGAGCATTTCAGTAGTGTGTTAGAGCATTTCAGTAGTGTGTATGAGAGCATTTCAGTAGTGTGTGTGAGAGCTTTTCAGTAGTGTGTGTGAGAGCATTTCAGTAGTGTGTGTGAGAGCATTTCAGTAGTGTGTAGGAGAGCATTTCAGTAGTGTGTGTAGTGTGTGTGAGAGCATTTCAGTAGTGTGTGTAAGAGCATTTCAGTAGTGTGTGTGAGAGCATTTCAGTAGTGTGTGTGAGAGCATTTCAGTAGTGTGTGTAAGAGCATTTCAGTAGTGTGTATGAGAGCATTTCAGTAGTGTGTGTGAGAGCATTTCAGTAGTGTGTGTGAGAGCATTTCAGTAGTGTGTGTGAGAGCATTTCAGTAGTGTGTATGAGAGCATTTCAGTAGTGTGTGTGAGAGCATTTCAGTAGTGTGTGTGAGAGCATTTCAGTAGTGTGTGTGAGAGCATTTCACTATTGTGAGTGAGAGTGTTTCACTAGTGTGTATAAGAGCATTTCAGTAGTGTGTGTGAGAGCATTTCAGTAGTGTGTACGAGAGCATTTCAGTAGTGTGTGTGAGAGCATTTCAGTAGTGTGTACGAGAGCATTTCAGTAGTGTGTGTGAGAGCATTTCAGTAGTGTGTGTGAGAGCATTTCAGTAGTGTGTGTGAGAGCATTTCAGTAGTGTGTACGAGAGCATTTCAGTAGTGTGTGTGAGAGCATTTCAGTAGTGTGTGTGAGAGCATTTCAGTAGTGTGTGTGAGAGCATTTCAGTAGTGTGTGTAAGAGCATTTCAGTAGTGTGTACGAGAGCATTTCAGTAGTGTGTGTAAGAGCATTTCAGTAGTGTGTGTGAGAGCATTTCAGTAGTGTGTGTGAGAGCATTTCAGTAGTGTGTATGAGAGCATTTCAGTAGTGTGTGTGAGAGCATTTCAGTAGTGTGTGTGAGAGCATTTCAGTAGTGTGTGTGAGAGCATTTCAGTAGTGTGTGCGAGAGTGAGAGCATTTCAGTAGTGTGTGTGAGAGCATTTCAGTAGTGTGTGTGAGAGCATTTCAGTAGTGTGTGTGAGAGCATTTCAGTAGTGTGTGTGAGAGCATTTCAGTAGTGTGTGTAAGAGCATTTCAGTAGTGTGTGTGAGAGCATTTCAGTAGTGTGTGTGAGAGCATTTCAGTAGTGTGTACGAGAGCATTTCAGTAGTGTGTACGAGAGCATTTCAGTAGTGTGTGTGAGAGCATTTCAGTAGTGTGTGTGAGAGCATTTCAGTAGTGTGTGTAAGAGCATTTCAGTAGTGTGTGTGAGAGCATTTCAGTCGTGTGTGTGAGAGCATTTCACTATTGTGAGTGAGAGTGTTTCACTAGTGTGTATAAGAGCACAACATTTCAGTTGTAAGCGTGTGAGGTTTTTACTATAATGTGTGAACATGTTTAGTTTCATATGTGCGTGTGAATAGTAATCCTGAATAATGTCCCCGTCGGCCCCTCATCGTCTTGTTTCTTGATGGCCTATATTTGCTCTATCAGGACCAAAGGTGGAACAGAAACCACAACGTCATTGTTCAGAAAGAAATCACTTTACGTGGACTCATTTTTATTACACAGTGTGTTCAAAGTTACTACAGAGGAAAAATAAGAAAATGCTGATGTATTTTACACTCATTCAACTCAATACAAAGTCCTTTAAAAATGTTCCCACACTAATACAAATGCAAACAACAGATCAGAGCAAAATTAGGAAAGGATTGTTTCAACAGACTGAAAAAGGAAATCATCCTCCTAAAATGTTCAATGTAAAGAATCATAACACTGACTCGAGCCATCAGAGATACAAAGGCACAGCTCTGCAGGAGACAAAATGATCCATCTCACCACAGTCTAAGTGACAACCCAGTACCCAGCAGAGACACTCCAATTTCACGGCCAATCTTGACACCAGTTCCCAGGACCTTTGCTTCAACACCGTCCTTTCCAATTCCAACTCCGGTGTCTGCTGACAAACCAGCAGTGTATGTAGCTGGCCCCAATGATGTTGAAACCTCGCCCAGTGTGGCATCAACCCTGGCAGTCACCCCATTCTCTCCAGCTTCAGCCCTGGTTCCGGCATCTGGCCCACGAACCTCAGTGCTGATGCTATCTGTATGGATTAAAATAAAAAGACACAATTTAAAAGCTGTTGAAATGAGTTTCCTTCGCAGGGTGACCGGGCTCTCCCTTAGAGATAGGGTGAGAAGCTCGGTCATCTGGGAGGGGCTCGACTTTATATAATCATATCAAGAGTCAACAAGATGAGCAGTGTGTGTGTGTGTGTGTGTGTGTATGTATATATGTATGTGTATACATACATGTACTGTATCTATGTACATATCTAGCTTATAGTCTCTCTTTCTCTTTCTCTCTCTCTCTCTCTCTCTCTCTACATATATATATATATATATATATATATATATATATATATATATATATATATGCAGGGATGTTCAGAGGAATAAGTTGGGGTGGACCTCCTCGTCCAGCTAGAAAAACCCACCCCAATTTAAAGAATCTGATTTTTGTCAGAAATAAAGCATAAAGGGTAAAAACCCTCCATGTCTGAAAAGGGGATAAATATACGGACACACATACAAAAAACAAAATAAAAATAATAATTTTAATTTCTCCGATCTCTGGGATGGAGGAGGTCTGTGAGGTGGGTGTAGTGTGGACATTCATATTTGCATTGCAGTTGTTAATTTGTTTTGTATCATTTCCTTCATATTATATGCTTTTTAAAGATGTTAGAAAACAAATGTAGAGCAAAAAGTTGTGTTTCTTGTTAAACATAAAAGGTTGAGTGGAGTTATTTTTTTTAAACGTAGTATCTTTTTTAAGCAAATTTACCTACCGCCCATTTTCTTCTTTGAGAAACTCTGAAATAAAAAGAAAAATAGGAAATGTCAGCCTGGAGTCGAAACTTATGTAAAAGAAACTTGTATTCTCTCATACACTTACATTCAACAAAGACTACACATAGAGGTGATGATGAATTTCTTACCTGGATGTGTCTTGATGTTCAGGAGAAGTTCAGTGCTGCGTGCTCTCAGCTCAGTCTAAGATCTGTGCTCAGTGTGCTCTGGTTATATACACAAAAACAAAAAGGAAACTGGAAGCATCTGAGAACATATTAACACAGAGAGGGAGGAGCTCACGTTTGTCTTTCCCTTGCTCTGCCATTAAAGGAGATAACACCAGTTATGTCAAATCAAGACAAACATGAGCATATTTAATTATCCTCATATTTTTCCATCATAAAGGCAATCAAACACAAGTTAAACAGAAGACATGAGACAATAATAACTCATGTGAAGACAGTTTGTGTTTTATGTTTTTTTTGCTACAAATGCAGGAATAAGTCAGAAAACATGGAAGTAAGTTAGCATTTTAACACTTCCCATGTCTATGGAATTTTAATGTAGCTTTTTGGATGAAAATCTCAAATAAGACCAGTGATTAACTCATGCCAAAATGATTTTAACGTGTGACTTTGCAACTTAAAATGCATCTACTTGTGCCCTGTCTTTGAATTTAAAAGCTTTTTATGCTTTTGAAGGGATGCCTACTAACAAACTGCCTCAAAAATCAAGGACCACAAAAATGGTCTTAATCTGATTATTTTTAATAACCAATAATAAATATACCACAACCATGGGCACCAACTTGATAAGTCATTTATTGAGAGGAAAATCAGCTGCCTTTATCTGCATCATGATTACTAAATGTGAAACAGAAAGCAGAATGAACCTGAGACAGATGATGAGGCCACCTCAGGAGACCAGTTTACAGGGTCAAGGCGGTGAAAATAGTTTATGAATCATTCAGGTGTTTTATTGCGTTAATAAAAGAGCTGATTAAGCAAGTTTTATGAGCAGGACTTCTCAATTCATGCCTATCTCTGTTTTTTCAGTCCAAAGCTCACCACTCCTTCCTTTGTTTGGTTCACATGATGCACCCCTCACTCTTGCCGTTTTAATTTCATTTTTCCTCCAATTTTTAAGTCACAGTCTCTAGGTCTCTGGTCCAACTGGTAATGGTGCGGTCTTGTGAGGCCTGATACACTGCATCAATGGGCATCTGGCTCTTTCCTAAAACTGATCACCATTTACTTGGTGCCATAGACCCTGTGGGTTGGACCAGAGGGAGGGGTCTGTTCAAAGAATACCAGAACAGTTGGAACTCGGGGCTACTTGGGTTATGTTTTTGTCAGCCTTTCTTTCTTTTTTATGTATTTTTGGGGCATTTTGTGCTTTTATTGATAGGAGAGAGACAGTGGATAGGCTTGTGAAAGTGTGGGAGAGAGTAGGGGAAGACACTCTGCAAGCTGGTCACAGGCTGGATTCAAACCTGGACCAGAAGTCTGTACATGGGACGTGCATGGTTGCTAACTACTCCACCAAACCAGCACCCCTTTGTCAGCATTTCTTGGTCTGTTCGAAAATGTTGGCCATGACACAAGGAAGAAGTGGTTAGATTTGAGTGTTTATTTGAATCTGAATGAGCATTCAGATCAACACATTGCAAGACAGGACCATTTATAACAATGACAATAACTCACCTGGCAGAATTGGAAATGCCTTGGGGGAAATAAAAATCTTCTCTTTTTTTATTTATTTTTTTTTTACCTCTCAACAATCAACAGTTTTATTATCAAGTCCCTTTTAAACAGTCAGCAGGGGATATCTTTTTTTTTTATAGTTTTGCTGAACCAAATAGCATTTTGCATTTTTATGAAAATCAAGTTATAGAGCAAAACAAATGTATAATCGGCTATAATGATAGTAATAAAATCACTTTTATTGATATAGCACATTTAAAACAGGATGTCTACAAAGAGCTTTAACAGACAAAACAACCACAGAAAAAAGGCAGAACTCTGGGAACAATAACAATCAGGTCAAACAGAGAACAAAAGTGTCAAACAAGAGGGCACATACATGCACGTAAAATAAAACAACAAAAGGCTGGAAAAAGTTAACTTTAGACAACTGGAGCAATACAGGAATACAGGTTAAAATGTCAACATGTGTGTATGAGGAACAGTAGGAAAGAAGGTTTTTCATTTTATATTGAATTAAAATAAGAATAAATAGATAATTGATCGATTAATAGAAAATTACATTTCTGGAAAATGGAAAAATAAGGGTGAATAGAGGTGGGAAAAGAAGGGAGAATGGATTAAACATGAAAAGGTGGTAAAAACGAGACTTTAAGGATCAGAAATGTGAGTAAATTGGGAGTGAGGACAGTGGAGGTCAAAAATAATTTTGTAAATTTTAAGATAAATGTATCTAAGATCAAAACATAATCAACAAAATTGAAAAAGTGAACTTCAGGACACTTAATTGAAAAGCTTCCTTTTTAACCAAAGTGATAATGAAGACAAACGGGTCACAGCAGCGTGAATTGTTCTCATTTGCTCTGCTTTCTGCTCCATCTCAAAATCCAATCTCAAAAACCTGTTTACTCCAATTATTCCATTAATTCTTTCATCACCAACTCTCCCATAAAGTTTGTCAGCTCTGTGCAGTTTGTTCTTGTTTTGTGCTTGTAAACATGAGTCAGCTGCAGGGTGTGATTCCTCTGAAATCAGAAATAGATTTCATCGTAGTCGTCCCCTCTGAATCTGGATGACTGCCTCCAGTTCTTCAGAGACTCCTATCTGCATTATCAAACCATTTATAAAATGCTGTTTTGACATTGCTTTGGTTTGACAGATATCACAATCTTAGAGTTACAGTAAGATGTATCAGAGGTGGCCTGGCCATGCTCAGCCCATGTAAAAGAAACAACTCTGGATATTGATTCACACCCCCTCCCCCCTCCTCAAGTCTGTTATCATGTGCTTAAGGAAGTGATTGTTACACAGGACACATTTTTTTGCTTGTTTGATTTTCCAATCACCTGTTAGGGCTGGGCTGATGATCAGGAGTGAATGGGGAGGGAGGAGAGGGAAGGGGGGAGTTATGTAATTATAGTTTGTTTAGCTTTTTTGGATATTTTGGGTTATTTAGTTCATTTTGTTAATGTGTATGTTTATTTTTTGTATGTTTATTTTATTGTATGTGGGGTAATGGTGCAGGTTTGTGGTAAGATGAGGTGAGAGATGCAGGTGAGGAGGGAGAGAGCAGGAGGGAGCAGGGACAGCTGCTGCTCATGAAAGGCACCTGTGTGAGTTGGGCTGTGTTTGGTTCCCTGCAGGCTGCTGCTCAGGGGAGGATTGGACTGGGGACTTTTTTAATGAAATATGGACAAAATAAATGATATTCAGAGCTCTGAACCTGCTGTCTGAACCTGTACGTTTTTTTTCTTCACTTGTGCTGGTTTCATCCTGATTAAGAGGTTATTTTTCAAAAGCAAAACCTCAAAGTGTATTTGTGATTTCAACCTGGATCAGGTCCAGATGAAATTTGCCTTAATGATAGAGACATGGAGCCCATATTATCCTGAGAAATTGGAAGTGAATCTATTAAAATGCAAATATAATACTTTCTTTAAAATTCTGCCCATGTTCACTTATTTGAAATTTGGAGATTTTTTTTGCATCCAAACAGATAAACCTATAACCACCAAAATCTAATCATTTCTAAGTTGGGCCATTACCAACATCTGAAATTTTCAGCAAAATCCATCAATAGTTTCTGCATAATCTTGCTACCAAACAAAAACTCAAACAGACATTAGCTGGCAAAAACATAAACCTCCTTGGTGAGGTAAAAACTGGACTGTATTTTTAAATGGTCTGTTAACAAATTGCAGACATGCTCAAATGTCCACCTATTGTTTGTTTTGGTGAAGTTGACAGTTCTGAGTGTTTGTGGAGTTTAGTCAGAGAAATATCCCAAACTCTTGGTTTAACATCAGGAGCTCAGTGCTGCCTTTTCTTCTGAAGACCACAAGATGGCGTCAGATCCAAACTGAGTCAAACCCTGTGGTGAAATCAGACTGAAGCTGGTGACTTCTTGATGGACTGATATAATATCCAGTTTATGGTTATCTAATTCACCGTTTAGGCCTCCTCTCCTCATGATGGATCATTTGTCTGTTAAAATCTGTTTAAATGTTGAAGCTCATTATGGGACAGTGTCCTCTCAGATTTTTTCACAGGTTTGGGAATTTAAGAAAATGTGTTACCACTTTAACTGAAAAGCAGGTGATGGTTTATTTTTAATTTATTGTGTCTGTTCCTTATATCATTTTCTACTCAAATCTGTGACTTCTCAAATTATGTGTAAAACTTTAAGATCTCTGTGCAGCAGCAGTGACAATCATACCAAACCAGAATGCCAGAGCTTTTGTCTGTCAGCTTAAATTCAGTTAAAGTTATTTTTCTTCAACAAACAAGCTGGCATATGAATGTGAATTTCTGAATTTGAGAGAAATGAGCATGATGAATGAAAAGATGCAAGAACACTGTTTAGAGACAAACTAAAAACAAAAGTTGAGGAATAAAGAGCAACCATCATAATCAATAATCTTATCTTTTATTAACAGGCTAATATCTCCAAATATTTGTCCCTGTTTAATTAATGTAATCCAGTGGCTCTCAGTCACTATCTGTTACTCCCCTATTAAAACATGATTAATCCTGTAACCTTCATTCCAGGGCTGGGAAATTCGACTTAAATCTCAGATTTTCCTAAAAAAACTCAATTTCCAGTTTCATTTCAAGTTTTTTCAATCACAGTAAACATTGAAAATCAAAAATCAATGAAATCAGATTTGTATGCACTTGAATTAAGTTGACTGAGAATTTTAAACTAAAAATTAATCTTCATAGTGTGACCCATGAAAGTGTGCACCTTTGAGTATATGTCATTAGTTTGTTATTGTTTTTTTATGGAAATCTCAATCCAGACAAAAGCCTGAAGCTGGCAGCCCGGTTTTAAATTATTTACTTTAAGGGTTAATATGTTACATATGAACACAAAGTAGCCATGTTATTGTCAGCTTGTTTTGCTTGTACCTCTGCCTATACTTGCTCTCCGAACCAAAGGTGAAACAGAAACCAGGACGTCATTGTTCAGAAAGAAATCACTTTACTCTGAGCCATTTTTTAACATTTTTATTACAGGGTTTTAAAGGGTAAATTCAAAGTAATTACAGAGAGAAAATTGAAAATAAGTGATGTATTATATGATCTTCAGTTAACTTAATTACAAAAGCCCTTTTCAGGCGTAGTTCACACACTAATACTAATGCAAATAGAAGACCACTCAGACTGCAGCAAAGAAATGTTTCAAAAAAACAAGAATGGAAATCATCCCCCTGAAATGTTTAAGGTTAAGAATCATATCACTGATTAGAGACATCATAGATACAAAGGCACAGCTCTACAGGAGACGAAAGTTCCATCTCACCACAGCTCTATTGAAAACCCAGTACCCAGCACAGAAAAACTAATTTCACGGCCGATCTTGACACCAGTTCCCAGGACCTGAACTTCAAGGCCTTTGTCAATTATAACCCCGGTGGCTGCAGACACAGCGGCTGTAGCTTTGACTGGACCGACTTTAGCTGAAACCTCGCCCACTTTGACTCCCACCGTTGCCTGCAGCCTCGTTGGCTCGAGTCGGAACTTTGCATCCGCTTTGAGTACATCAGCCTTCACACCGACAGGGCCATAGGACACTGAATAATGTAACACTTCTGCTTCAGCATCAGCTTTGACGCTATATCGGTCCACCTTGTACCCGGCTTCTGCTTTCAGTGCACCAACACCTGATTCTAAATCGCCATCAGAAGCTGATAAACTGTACACTTCTGCTTGAGCAACACGTTTGACAATGTTGTTGGTCTTATCAACCCATGCGTTGGTGTTGGCGTTGGGTCCATTGTGCCGAACTGTATGGATTAAAATAAAGAAAGGATTTTAAATATTTTTTTACTTTTAAGTGATATCCTACATAAAAATAGTCTCATTCTTTTCTTTGGTCTATTTTGGTGCTTTTAAACTCACACTCTTCTGGTATTAGGCTGTCAGAATGCAATGGCTGGATTTTTATTATCATATTATAAGAACTGGCACTATCATTATTAATTTGGATTTTAACTCGGATCATATCAAGAGTCAAACTCTAGTTAAAAGAAAAGAAAAAAATCATGAACATTTTGAATAGAAAATTGAAATATGTAAGTGTCAAGCTGCATGACAGATCAAATTATGGCCTGCCCTGCATTAGTCCAGAACACAGTTTATGTTTATTTGATTAAGTGTTTTATATTTAGAGGGAATGTAAAAAAAAACAATGAAATCATTAAAGCTGGAGTGAAAAATGAAAGATCTTCAGTAAGAAAAAGAATAATAATAAAAAAATAAGAGAAATAATTTGTTTTATCTGGATAAAACAAAAAAATGTTTCTTAATTAACTTAGACATGTCAATTAGGCTAATTTCATCACTGAAATAGATATAGTCTGATCAAAAGTAATAAGATTAATAATCAGGACTGAAGAGAATCAAAAGACTTTTTAAGAAAAAGTTGAAAAAAACATGATATTTCGAAGACATATTAGAAATGTATGTGTCTTTTACAAAAAACAATTTTCTTCTGACCAAGCGCAAAAAGTGCAGATATGATCAAGAACATAATAATTCCCCTCAGAAAATTACACTTTGCATTTAATATATTGTAATTATTTCATGTTTAGTACGTTCAAAAATCCTGTGATGTCATCGCATACACTGAGATTTGAAGTGTTGAAATTGTGAAAAACCTTAAAAAGTTCAGCTGCAATCTGGACTGAAGAGGATTAAATGATTTTTTTCATGAAAAAGTGGAAAACTTTTCCTTACTAAAGGATTTTTTTTATTCTGACCGAGCAGAAAAAATACAAATGCATCAGTGACATGATCAAAACTGAAATAATCCCCCTAGAAAATTCCATTTTGCGTTCAGTATATTTAATATATTTCAGTTTTATTGCCTTTTTTTGTTGTTTTTACAAAATCAGAATCACTTTTTTTTGTCTCTGATCCGTAGGCAGCAGGAGGTCTTTGAGGTGATTGTGGGGGTTGTTGTTCTAGGGATGTTCATTTTTGCGCAGTATGCAAAACATGTGTTTTAATTATTTGTTCAATAAATTTAAAAAAAAAAAAAAAGACTTATGAACAACATGTACATCAACATGTTTTTTTTTTTTTTACTTTTTCAACGTAATATAATTTATTGTTATTTTTTTGAAAAATAAATGTACCTACCACTCATTTTCTGCTTTGTGAAGTTCTGAAATAAAAACAAAGGAGGTAATGATAGCATGGAGTCAGAACTTCTGTTAAAGTATGAAATGCATCATTCATTTATTCACCAAAGACTAAACATAAACCTCATGAAGGATTTCTCACCTGGGTGATGTCTCTTGATGTGCAGGAGAAGTTAAGCGCTGCATGCTTCGTGCTCTCAGCTCAGCTGAACATCTGTGTTCAGTGTGCCCTTAAATACTCAAAAACAAGTAGAAACTGAAAGCATCTTGAGAAGTTACATAGGAGCACAGAGAGAGGGAGGTGCTGACGTTTATGTCTTTCCTTTAAACTGTCATAAAAGGAGATAACACCAGTTATGTCACATCAAGACAAACATGAGCATATTTCATGAGCTTCATATTTTTTTCCATCACAAAGTCAACCAAACAAAAGTTAAACAGAAGACGTGAAAATGATAAATCATCAAACATGTGGGGACAGTTTTTTGTTTTTTGTTACAAATGCAGGAATAAGTGCTAAAACATGGAAATGAGTTAACGTTTTATCTCTTCCCATGCCTCAAACTCTGTGAAATTTTAGATTCGATTTTTGGATGAAAACCTCAAATAAGATCAGTGATCAACTCATGTCAACACAATTTTTACTTTTTATTTTGGAACAAACAAGTCATTTGATCTCATTCTGTGTTTGTATTAAAAGCTTTATTGTTTCTTCCAAAGGGACGGCTGTGAACAAGGGCCACAAAAATAATATCTGATTATTTTTAATGAACAATAATACATAGACCACAGCCACAGCCATGAGCACCAACTTGATAAGTCATATTATTGAGACGAAAAAGTTCATGCAGGAGTTCATAACACGGGGTTACAGGTTGGACGCGTGGAGGCTAGTTTTAACTTCATCCACCATCTTGTAGTTTGGCAATAGCTTGGTGATAGCTCTTTAGTCTCAACAGTGAAATTTAACCTTTACAAATCATGATAGTTTTGCCTCAGTGATTGGCAGGTCTGCCTACAAAAACACACCATCCCCTCTACATCAGGTCTCAACGCTCAGTTCAGATTTTTTGTTGGGACCAGAATACTTTGAATGGCTTGCACTTTAAAATGTAAATGTGACGTCAGGATAAACTATTTACCGCCGCGAAGTGACGCAATTGCTCAGAGGAAGATGTGACATCACACGCATAGTCCACTGTGAAGTAAATGGATGCTGCTCATGAAGCTCAGTGAAAATTCAGACAGGATGACCTACAGTATATATTCATTCAGTCCCCTCTTCTTCATTTCGCCACCCTTTCTACCTGCACTGGTGAACACCACCTGTCTGGTCAGTCATCCTGCTGCTGTCATATTTTTTTAATTCTCTTTTCTGCCCAACAGTCAGTGTGCAACCCTCAGGCACCTCCAGTCATCTCCCCAGCTCCAGGTCCACCTCCTCAGAATATCTGCCCCTCACCTCAGCAGCACCTCAGCCCATCACATCAGGGTCCCAGCGAGCTGATCAGAAGTCTACAGCTCATCTTATCCTGCATGTCTCACCACCATCAGTGTCTAGACTGTCCATCAACAGCTTATATGGTCATCGTCGTGTCTCTCAGTAATGTCAGGCCCACATGAGTCTCCTCCTGCGATCATATCTTATAAAAGGATGTTTTAGCTGTTGTTAGTCCAACTTTATCCTTTTCACTCACCTACCAACCACAAAACACTGCAGCTGATGACCCTGCAGCAGCGTCATCTGTCAGCTGCAGTCAGGAGTTTTCTGAGGTCCTGTCCAGGAGGAACTAGTGTCCTCACTGACTGATGTTCCCACACGGACATAGAGTGTCACTCTGTGAGACAGAAGAAATACTGTCTGTCACAGGTGTCGTCACACACCCACACAACGCTGATTGGTTGTCGTGGCACAGCCACATGCCATGTCAGTGGGAAAGTTTAAATTTTTCAACTTTGTCCAGAAGCGACAGAGGTAGCACGACTGTGAGAGTGAGCAGGTCCCCCCAGATCACATCCGTCCCATTGGAGGAGGGCTGATCCACTCCATCAGTACAGAATGCACCATAAAGCTGTTTAGGGCTCACAGTACTGAGCATGCAGAAGCAACCAATAGCCAAAGAGACTCTTTGGATCTCTGCTTGAACATTTTCTTTCTGTGTTATCCCTTCAGTGCATATTGTTTGTTTGCTTTTTTTGGTAGTGGCCATATGTCCAATGACTCTCTGGCAGGACAGGAAAGGAGAGATCAGCTTTTGAAAGGGCAGACAATGGGTATCTGGCTCCTTCTAAACTGTTAGATCACCAGTATACTTGAGTGGTTTCATCCACAGGGGATGCTCCGATCTGCAGCCAAGTATCACCTGCTGATATATGAGGCCTGGTCCAAGGCATTGGAGGTCAGAGGTCTACACGGGGAACAGGTTGAAAAGTGCAAACCACCCTACCTGAACAGATTCTGCTCCAGACGTACAAACTCAAGATGTGGCCTGTGAGACGTAAGAACTTTAGAGTCTCAGAGTGTCATATAGCTGAGTGTAAGTCATAAGCATGAAGACTCATGTAATATGGTCACTTGTTTTTGTAATCAGTCAGATCATGATTCATAGAGCATAAATTGTGTCAAAGATACTGTAGGCCTTTGAATCAGCTGGTCTTTTATTAGTAACTTTCAACCTGCGCAATCGGTAACAGAGGCCGAGCATTAAAATCCCTTTAATTTTTGTCTTTCCTCCAACCCTTACCAATCTCCAAACCCCAGGCCAGGGAAGGGGGCTTGAAAAATGAGTAGGATCTTGTGTTTTAAATCTACCATTCACATCTGTATCCTGTGCCATTCACGATATAAAAGCTGGAACAGAGGGAGGGCCCATTCCAAACAATACCTGAAAACTTTTTCCTCCTATATAGCCTGATAATATTTCTTTAGTCTCAAGCCAGTAGAGCTTGTTTATAAAGATTATCATGATGAATGAAAGGTGTGTTTCATTTACTTTCTGGCACAGTGCATATTATCAGTCATCATCCAAAACCCATCAAAAATCCTGTAGGCCTTTCACATAATGCCAACTTCTACCAAGCTTGCAAAACATTTCATTCCTGCACCAATCAGTAACAGACGAAGACTGTCAGGGGCTTTGTAAGCCAGTTGACAGCAGCTGCTACGGTTAAAATGCTGTCTTAAACGAACTCAAGATCAGCCTGATCACTTGAAAAAGAAACAGAACTTTAGACTGTCTAACAGAGTTCACATCATGCCGGCTGTGCTCTTCATGTAAGATCATAAAGACATCAAGGTCACTTGTTTATGTCCAATCTTGTCACCTGCCTCTATCTGCATCATAATTGCTCAATGTGAAACAGAAAGCAGAATGAACTCAGATATGATAAGGCCTCCTCAGGAGACCTAAAGGTTACAAGAACCAGAAAGAAAAAGTAGTCAAAGAGTCACTCAGGTGTTTAATTGTGCTCATATAAGATGTTGATTAAGCAAGTTTTATTAGCAGGACAGCATCTGCTTATTCCTGTGTTTTTCAGTCCATTGTCTCCAATCCTTTTTCTTTGTTTCGTTCACATGATGCACCCCTCACTATTGCCCTTTTAATTTTTGTCTTTCCTCCAACCCTTAGGGCCTTAACAGGATGCAGGCCAGGGAGTTACAAAGAAAACATTGTATCTGTGTTTTCCTAAAACCAGCTCACCATGTACTTGGTGCCATAGACCCCGTGGGTTGGACCAGAGGGAGGGGTCCATTCAAAGAATACCTGAACAGTTGGAACTTGGGTCTGGCACAGGCCTGGACCAAGGCAATCTGAAGGTTGGAGAAGTACAGGGAACAGGTTGATGAGACAAAATACCAACCAGGATTGGCTCCCATATACCTGACCTCACAGGCGTTACATCAAACTGACAACTTTTACTTCCTATATAGCCTGACAATAGTTCTTCTGTCTCATGTCAGTAGAGCTTGTTTCTAAAGATTATCAAGATGAATAAAAGGTGTGATTTCTTGATTTCTGGCACAGAGCTTATTATCAGTAATCACCAAAACCCATCAAAAATCCTGTAGGCCTTTCACATAATGCCAACTTCTACCAAGCTTGCAAAACATTTCATTCCTGCACCAATCAGTAACAGACGAAGACTGTCAGGGGCTTTGTAAGCCAGTTGACAGCAGCTGCTAAGGTTAAAATGCTGTCTTAAACTAACTCAAGATCAGCCTGATCAACTGAAAAAGAAACAGAACTGGAGACAGTCTGACAGGCTTGTTGTTATGTCAGCCTTGCTCTCCATGACATTGTAAGATCATAAAGACATTAAGGTCACTTGTTTGTGTCTTACCTTATCACCTTTATGTACATCATAATTACTAAATGTGAAACAGAAAGCAGAATGACCTTACGGCAGACATGATAAGGCCACCTCAGGTGACCCAGGGTCAAGATAAAATAGTCTATGAATCATTCAGGTGTCTAATTGCACTTATATAAGATGCTCATTAAGCAGGTTTTAGGAGCAGGACACTCCCTCCCTTTGCTTTATCTGCATGATGCACCCCTTCCTATCACCCTTATAATTTTGTCTTTCCTCTAATCCTTAGGAAATAAACTCATGCTGGAGACTTTAGAGGATGCCCCAAGAAGTTTCTCCAGATCATTGTCTTGACCACATCGAAAAATACGTCTTGTTGATGGTGCAGGCCTTTCAAATGACTTATTGCTACACTGCCTTTCACATAACACTAACTTCTGCTTTGCCCACAAAACACACCTGTACCAATGAGTAACAGACAAAGTCATTCAGGGGCTTTGGAAGTCAATGTACAGCAGCTGCCATGTTTAAAACTCTGTGTTGAACTAACTCAAGATCAGCCTGATCAGCAGATGAAAAAGCGGAACTGGAGACAGTCTGACAGACTTTACATCATGTGAGCCGTGCTCTCCATGATATAAGATCATAAAGACATTAATGATCTTATAATACTAATCTTTTTCAAGTCTTATTATATATCATCTGCCTTTATTTGCATCATGATGGCTAAATGTGAAACAGAAAGCAAAATGAACTTGAGACTGACATGATAAATCCACCTCAGGTGACCAAAAGGTTTAAAGGGTCAAGACAGTGAAAATAGTTTAAGAATCATTCAGGTGTCTAATTGCACTTATGTAAGATGCTTATTACTGCACTGCCAAACCAAAGCAACCTATTGCAGTGCCAAAAAATATCAGTGAGTCCTCAATTAACCAAGTTCTTTTGAATTTGTGTATGAGTGTATGAGGGTTTTCAAATCCAGATTAGATTTTTTCAAAAATATGAAAGGGTAAAAAATAATAGGTAAAATAGACATAAATGAATAACCATAAGTGCAGGAAGTGACGAAGGTAAAATGTTTTCAATCCTACCTCCTTCCCTGTAGTTATTAATCAGTTATAAAGACCTCCAATGTATATAAACATCTCATTAACAGAACATACAAAAACGAACTTCATCAAATGACCAAGTTAAAATAAATTCTGAAGAATGATTTCAACATCACAGGCCCATTACGTTCACTTGTGCCCATGTCCACTCCAAAACTATCTAAGAGTACCCTCTTGTTCCTTAATGTGTCCCCTGCAGGTTTTTATCAGACTGCATTTACCTGAAGGCTGTTACCCAGAATCCCTTGTGTTCCAGTGTTTCCAGCTGCTGACCAATGGGGGGGCAGAACTGTTGTTACCCCGGTGATCTGACAGCCAGTTAAACTGAATGAAGGTGAAAAAGCAGTTTCTTTAAAATGTAAGTGGAAAGTTTAACAACAAGAAATTCATGTAAAGACACAGTTAACAGATTTAAAATAAATCTTGATTTCAGTGGGTTGATATTTGGTTAAAGAAAGGTTAATAATATACAAGATTGAGAAGTTAAAGAAACTGATCAACTACATAAATTCTAACATCATGAATTGCCCTTCTCCCCTCACAGATCCATGCCAGATTGTGCTTTTATGATGAACTCGTTAGCCTCTTCAACACTAAAAGAAATGATTTAGTGATTGATAATTATTAAACTGTCTCATTTCTGCTCTGAACAACTTTGTCCCTATTTGTGCTTTCAGCTTCATGCCCATCCAGGAAAACTTTAGGGCAGAATCAGCTCATCCTTCATTAGATGCCAGAGGTCAGAGGGTTATCATCAAAAATCTATGTCCATCCAAATTCTGTCTGCAAACCTCAAATTTTTATTCAAACATGGAGCAGAGACTTTGGCACTTCTGTGGAGGATATGTGTTGGACAACCATCTGGAAGAATTTAAATAACAATTCTAAAAATGCTCCTGGTCTGCCTGCATGGTTGGAGGCCCCTGCACTGTGGTGTGGGGCCTTGTGCCTGCGCAGGATGGGGAAGCCTCCGGCTGCACTCCTCATGGGCCGGGAGCCCTCCTCAGTGTTGATGGCCCCCAGAGGTAGCTTATTCCTTGCCTCACTCCTCGGCGCCCAGCCATGTCTCTCTCTCTCTCTCTCTCTCTATTACGACAGCTCGTATGAATGTGTAAGTGTGTGTGTGTGGGCGCAGGTGTGTGTGTGCGTATGTTGATGTCTGCGAATGTGTGTCTGGATATGTCTCTGTATTTGTGGGGGGATGGTGGCTGGGTTTTCTGTTTTTATGTTGTTTTTAGCCGCTGTGAGGCACTTTGTGTTGCTTTTAAGTATGAAAAGTGCCTTATAAATGAAGATTGATTGATTGATACCAACTTGTTTTAACTCTGTTCTATTTGCTGGTCTGACAACAAGATGTTAGCACTTCACTGGCAAGATTTCTACATAGGATGTATGCCACACCGAGAAAGCTCCATGTAATGAAACTCGCACCCTCCCCGAAATTCCTTATTGTCCTGAACTGTTTTAGCTGAATGATTTTTCTACTTTAACTTGATCAACTTGTTAGCTGGCCTGACGAAAAGATGTTAGCACTTCACTGGCAACCACCTCAATTTTTTTTTAATATTTTTCGGTCAAACTGGTGAAACTCTTTACTGGACATTGCTCATATGGAACGGTCAGTATTAAGGATGCACAATCAAGCTACTATCTCCTCTTGGTGTTCTCATGAAGTGTCATGATCCTGTCTGTCAAGTCCCTGTTTTGTCTTTGTGTTTCATGTTTTATGTTCACTTCCAGTTTTATTTTGGTGACTTATGTTTCTTTCTTGTCTTCACAGGTTTTACTTCCTTGTTCCGGCTTGTCACGCCCACTCCCTGATTGTTCCTTCCCAGGTGTTTCCCATTCCCCCTCATTACCTCTTGTATTTAACCTCCTATCTCCCTTTGTCCTGTGCCGGATTGTTTGTACTTCTTGTCACTCTCTAGGTGTTCTTTATCTTGTCACGGTCTGTTTTCGACCACCTTTTCCTCGACCTCGTTTTTCTGCTTTGCCCCTGTCTGTTTTTGTCTTCCTGGTTTATCACTGCCTTTTTGTGTATGACCCCGTTCTGTCTGACTTCCTGTTTCTGTACCAAACCCTTCCTGGCTTGAGAATCTCCTTTGGTGTTTTGAATTTTGGACTGCTAAATAGACCTTGTTTTATGAACCTCGGACCGGTCTCCTCCTGCACTTGGTTGCTCTGCCATTGTTCCTGATATGAAGAGAAAATTAACGAAATCTTATGTGTGTAAAAGGACTCTAGGATTTCTCTGAAATGTATATCAAATTATTTATTTACGTATTTTATCATTTTGTTATTTGTGTACCTGAGTGACTGACTTGTTACTATTTGTTGCAGTGATCTTTAGGCGATCTTATATTCACATTGTCTTAAACCTGTCCTCACAATAAATCTTAGCTGCTTGAGGGGGGAAGGGGATGGGGTTGTCTGATTACCTGCGCCAAGGAGGTTATGTTTTCGGGAGAGTTTGTCCATCTGTCCGTCCGTCTGTCTATCCGTCTGTCTATCCGTCCTTGAACAAAATAACTCAAAAAGTAACGGACGGATTTGGATGAAATTTTCAGGAAATGTTCAGCATGGGAAAAGGAATAACTGATTCGATTTAGGTGTTGATCCAGATCAGCGTCCGGCCGCCATGGCAAAAAATGTGATTTCTGTGAATAACTACTGATCTAAAAAAGATATCATTGTTAAAATCCTTCATGTCTGCTGTGACTCCACTGAGGATCAGCAGGCACACATGTGCAGGCTGCAGCAATCAGCCACAGGTGCAGCCACTGAGGCCTGATCAGGAGCTTAGAAAGGACTCCTGAGCCCATTGTTCAGTTTGATCTGCTGCTGACATGATGTGTTTCACCTTGGCTGTCAAGTGCGTCAAAAGTGAGTGTTATTTGATGTGATTTCCTTCATGGACTGTAATGAAGCCAATTTAGATTAATTAGATGAATTTGTGTTAAAAGCCAACTTTATATCTATAAAGACTCTGATGACTTAATTTAAATTTACTGAGCATGAGTTGTTGTTTAAAGCTAAAAAATTGCATTTGTTTTTTTTTTCCTTTTTGTTAAATACAGAAACACCACTCGACAGCTTGTGAATAAACCCTTAAAATTGGAACCTCGTCTTCCCTTGAGTGATTCCTCATCTTCAAACTGATGTTGATTAACTACAGCCCTAAAACCTGTCACACATTTAAACAATTATTAGGAATCCAACTACTAATGGTATGTTTTCATGGTCAAGGTATCCAAATATTTACATGAAATAAAGGTAGGACTAATATTTATGGTGAAAATCACAATATGGCTGAGGACTGTGGCACTGGCGGAGGTCTGAGCTCTCCGAGTGCTTTCTAGTTTGTTTTGTTTTGTCCTTTTTTTTATGTTGCTAAACAAAACAAAATACAGCACCCTGTCACTGACTAAAATCCTGCACCACTCACTCTTCCCCTGCTCAAGACAGCAGGTTGGTCTGAAGTATACTCAACAAAAATATAAATGCAACACTTTTGTTTTTGCTCCCATTTTTCTTGAGATGGACTCAAAGATCTAAAATTCATTCCAGGTAACCAATATTATCATTTCTTTCAAATGTTGTTCACAAATCTGTCTAAATGTTTGATAGTGAGCACTTCTGCTTTGCTGAGATAATCCATCCCACCTCACAGGTGTGCCACATCAAGATGCTCATCAGACACCATGATTAGTGCACAGGTGTACCTTATACTGCCCACAATAAAAGGCCACTCTGAAATGTGCAGTTTTGTCTCACAGCAAAATGCCACAGATGTCGCAAGCATTGAGGGAGCATGCAATTGGCATGCTGACAGCAGGAATGTCAACCAGATCTGTTGCTCGTGCATTGAATGTTCATTTCTCCACCATAAGCCGTCTCCAAAGGCGTTTCAGAGAATATGGCAGTACATCCAACCGGCCTCACAACCGCAGACCACGTGTAACCAAACCAGCCAGGACCTCCACATCCAGCAGGTTCACCTCCAAGATCGTCTGAGACCAGCCACTCAGACAGCTGCTGAAACAATTGGTTTGCATAATCAAAGAATTTCTGCACAAACTGTCAGAAACCGTCTCAGGGAAGCTCAACTGCATGCTCGTCATCCTCATCAGGATCTTAACCTGACTCCAGATCGTCGGGATGTGCTTGACCGGCGTATACGACAGCATGTACCAGTTCCCACTAATATCCATCAACTTCGCACAGCCATTGAAGAGGAGTGGACCAACATTCCACAGGCCACAATTGACAATCTGATAAACTCTATGCGATGAAGATGTGTTGCACTGCATGAGGCAAATGGTGGTCACACCAGATACTGACTGGTTCTGAGTCCCTAGACCCCCAATAAAGCAAAAAAAATGCACATTTCAGGGTGGCCTTTTATTGTGGGCAGTCTAAGGCACACCTGTGCACTAATCATGGTGTCTGATGAGCATCTTGATGTGGCACACCTGTGAGGTGGGATGGATTATCTCTGCAAAGCAGAAGTGCTCACTATCACACATTTAGACAGATTTGTGAACAATGTTTGAGAGAAATGGTAATATTGTGTATCTGGAATGAATTTTAGATCTTTGAGTCCATCTCATGAAAAATGGGAGCAAAAACAAAAGTGTTGCGTTTATATTTTTGTTGAGTGTATTTCAGAGACCAGAATTGTATTAACAAAATACAAAATAATTTCTGTTGTCACTTCATACAATATTACCCCGAGTAAGATCAGGAAGAGATCTTACTTTAAGATTCATATTTTCATCCATATTTAAGTTACATGTTGATTTTATCTATTCTAAAAAAGTTTTTTTTTATTTAACTTTGAATGGATTTTTTTAATCTATTAATTTATGTATTTATTTGTGGTTTAAGATAGGGGTGGGTGGTTTGGGGAAAAAGTCATCAAAGAAAGGTGAAGTAATTTAACCAGGAAATAAGACATAAAATTACTTCCTACATGCTGAAAATAATAAATAAATAAACTAGAAAAACACTCGGGGAGTGCAGACCAGATCAACACTGATCTGGATCAGCACCAAAATTGAATCAGTTCTTCTTTTTCCCATGCTGAACATTTATTGAAAATTTCATCAAAATCCATCCATAACTTTTTGAGTTATTTTGTTCACAGACGGACGGGCAGACAAACTCTCCCGAAAACATGGTTTATGATTGGTGTTCATGGAAACTTCAATCCAGACAGACGCCTGAAGACGGCAGCCCTGTTTTGACTGATATAAGTTTCATGGATTAATATGTTGCACATCACATAAAGTAGCAATATGACTGTCAGCTTGTCTTGTTTGTTTCTTGATGGCCTATATTTGCTCTATCAGGACCAAAGGAGGAACAGAAACCAATTAGCCATTGTTCAAACAGAAATCACTTTACTATGACCCATTTTATTACGGAGTGTTGAAGGGTTTATTCAAAGTTATTACAGAGGAAAACTTAAGAAAAATACTGATGTATTTTACACTCTTTATTTAACTCAAATACAAAGTCCTTTAAAAGGGTTCCCACACTGATATTAATGCAAATAACAGATCAACATTAAGGGACTGCAGCAAAGAAATGTTTCAACAGACCAAAAAAGGAAATTATCTTTCTAACATGTTCAATGTAAAGAATCATAACACTGACTCGAGCCATCAGAGATACAGAGGCACAGCTCTGCAGGAGGCAAAATGATCCATTTCACCACGGCTTTTTAAATGAAATCCCAGTACCCAGCACAGAAAAGCCAACCTCACGGCCAGTCTTGAAGCCGGTTCCCAGGACCTTTGCTTCAGCACCGTCCTTTCCACCTCTACAGGTGCGTTCACACCGGACGCTACCTGTACTACCTCGGCGATCACTCTCCATGCAAAGTCAATGTACAGCCGCGATGGGGCGGGGCTAACCCTCCCGCGACGTGACAGCTGGCGACAAGACGACCGCTTCACTCGTCGCGCGATGTCATAGTTAAAAAAAAGTTGATCTATTCAGGCGATGTCGTGCGTGGCTGTGCAGCATCAGCGAATCAGCGGTGTGTGTAAGTGGGACGGTGCTGTTATTCAACCGGTACGGTGTACATTTTAGGACATCCTCAGTCTCAGGAAAACCTCTGTCATTTCTCAGACCAAACGGCCTCAGACAAACGGCATCAGACCAAACGCACTCAGACCAAACGGCATCAGACCAAACGGCATCAGACCAAACGGACTCAGACCAAACGGCATCAGACCAAACGGACTCAGACCAAACGGACTCAGGCTTCAAAATAAAAGTCATCAGACAAAACGGCGTCAATTTAAACGGCCTCAACCAAAATGACGTCAGATAAAACGGCCTCAGAAAGAAAGTCATCAGACAAAATACTGGAAAACGGACTCAAATAAATATACTTTATACCACATATAAGTATGATTAGAGTGCTAACGTTGACACTGTAGCACACTGCTAAGTTTCCCATGATGTATTTCAAACCTCAGACGACAAAAATTCAGAAGCACACCAGACTATCAAATATCTCTGTTGATTCGCCACATTTGAAAGTTCAAAGAGCATTTTAGGCGAGAAAGTCACCACGTAGAATACCAAAATGTAGTTATTTGAGCCAGAAAACGCACAGATACAAATTTCATTTCGACATTTCGGACATTCCGTTATGCGCGACATTATGCTATCGAAGAAACTTCCGGTCGGCTCCAAAACAAGAGCCCAATTTACAAAAGTGTTAAAGAACTAAAAGGAGACAATCAACAAAGCTTTTATTTTGAAAACGGAAAGTTTGCTAGTGGCCGGTCCGAGACCTTCATGAAGGGGTGGTCTCGATCCGCTCCATCTCCCTACATTTGGTGCGGTTTCACTGGTGTTAAACAAAGTGGTCCGAACCGATCTACTTTTGATGCATTACTTCCTGTTAATCCCGCGGTTGAATCTTTTGCTTACTCAATTTGTCGATTTGTTTATTCTGGTTGAGGATTAGGATGATTTACGAGGGTCCAGAAGGTCGCTGATGCCGTCTCAAACACGATAAAAAAACACACTTGAAGGAAAATGTAGAAGAGAGCGAAACGTAAACATTGGTTGTTCGGTGTAGGAAATGGTTGCCATGGTAGTCTCTTCTTCGTTCTCCTCCGTAGCAGGTTTGGTAACCAGTTACGTGCATATCGCCCCCTACTGTTTCAAACTGAGTAAATACACAAGTGGGCCCGGGCACGGTTCGATATTGACAGTGTGAATGCAAGCCAGCGGGGGAGAGGGAGGGGGGCGAACCCATGGCGAACCGCGCCGTGGCAAGGTTCGAAACAAGTGGACCTAATGTGAAAACGCCCTGAGGATGTCCTAAAATGTACCCCGTAATCCGGACTACAGGGCGGATGACTTCCACATAGGCGGAAGTAATCTCAGTGAGGACATTTGCAGACGGACTGCAGTAAACTCACAGAGGATGCTGCTGCATCATCGGCCGCAGAGTTTTGTGTTTGATAAGTGAGTGAAAAGGACACAGCTGGAATAATGTCCGCTTATACACCCTATTATGGGATATATGATATGATCGCGGTAAAACTCGAGCGGATGTGACGTCACCGAGGGATGGCCGACGCCAGGCGACCAAACAGGTAGGCTATTTATAGACGCGCGACGCTACCTCAGTGGGCGACGCAACTTTGGTAGCTGGGTCGCTTGCGGTGTGAACGCACCTTAACTCCGGTGTCTGCTGACAAACCAGAAGTGTATGTCACTGGACCCCATGATGTCGAAACCTCGCCCAGTGTGGCATCGACCCTGGCAGTCACCCCATCCTTTCCAGCTTCAAACCTGGTTCCTGCAGAAGGCCCACGAACCCCGGTGCGGATGTTATCTGTATGGATTAAAATAAAAACACACAATTTGAAAGTGTCTGAGATGAGTTTCCTTGGCAGGGTGACCGGGCTCTTCCTTAGAGATAGGGTGAGATAGGGATAGGGACTCAACTTTAACTATAATCATATCAAGAGTCAACGAGATGAGCAGTGTGTGTGTGTCTGTGTGTGTAGATATATAGATGTATGTGTATACATACATTTATCTATGTATATATCTAGTATATAGTCTCTTGAAATGACACTTCTTACAAATTGATACTATACAAATAAAGATTGACCCACTTCTTGCTGTACTGGGAAGGTCGGGATCTCCAAGGTCTGAGTGGGAAATTTCAACTGGAGCGCCCCCCAAGGTCTGAATTTCCTACTGGGAACTTGAGGGATCCTCACCACCCCTGAGCTGACAATCAAAGATGGCTGCCCCCAGTGTAAACAGTCTTTAAGCTCCTGTAATATTCTGTTTATTTGCATTTCTGACTAATGTTATGGCACTAAATCAGCCATATACACAGTATTGTTTGACTCATACTTATGGAAATGCTGCCATAGTGTTATCTACATTCTTCATGTAGTATATATGAACTACAAAGAAGGCTGGCTAACAATGGCTAACAATAGCCTGGTAGGTCCACACATTTTTTCTGACTTTGTAATTGGAAAAAAACCCAACCCCAACCAGAAAAACCTGATTTCTGTCAGAAAAAAAGCATTAAGGGTAAAAACCCTTCATGTCTGAAAAGGGGATAAATATACAGACACACATACATAAAACAAATAAATATAATAATTTCTATTTCTCTGATCTCTGGGGTGGAGGAGGTCTGTGAGGTGGGTGTAGTGTGGACATTCATATTTACATTTCAGTTGTTAATTAGTTTTGTATCATTTCCTTAATATTATGTGCTTTTAAAAAGATGTTAGGAAACAAATGTTGACCAAAAAGTTTTGTTTCCTGTTGAACACTAAAGGTTGAGTGTAGTTATTTTTAAAATGTATCTTTTTTTAAAGCAAATGTACCTACCACCCATTTTCTTCTTTGAGCAACTCTGAAATAGAAAGAAAGATAGGAAATGTCAGCCTGGAGTCAAAACTTATGTCAAAGAAACTTGAATTCTCACTTACACTTAAATTACAACAAAGAATACACACAGACGTCATGATGGATTTCTTACCTGGATGTGTCTTGATGTTCAGGAGAAGTTCAGTGCTGCGTGCTCTCAGCTCAGTCTAAGATCTGTGCTCAGTGTGCTCTGGTTATATACACAAAAACAAAAAGGAAACTGAAAGCATCTGAGAACATATTAACACAGAGAGGGAGGAGCTAACGGTTATGTCTTTCTCTCGCTCTGTCATTAAAGGAGATAACACCAGTTATGTCAAATCAAGACAAACATGAGCATATTTAATTATCCTCATATTTTTCCATCATAAAGGCAACCAAACACGAGTTAAAGAGAAGACATGAGACAATGATAACTCATGTGAAGACAGTTTGTTTTGCTACAAATGCAGGAATAAGTCAGAAAACATGGAAGTGAGTTAGCATTTCAACACTTTCCATGTCAATGGAATTTTAATGTAGCTTTTTGGATGAAAATCTCAAATAAGACCAGTGATTAAAGATGCTATGAGGAGTTTCTAGGTAATCAAATAAAAACAACCTCTCGCTTTTAGATATATGCCTGATTGAAATACACACATTAAGATGTGTTTTATAGCCTCAAAATAGGTTAGCTGTAAATGCTATTCCTTAGCCTTCCGGTCGGGTCGGACAGGGCTGGACTGGCCTGGATACTCAACTTCGGGAAAAAGACAATAAAAACTAGAGCACATTTTATATTATTCAGACACGTCTTAGAGCACCAGGCTGTAAGTAGTGATATATAGCCGGCTACAAAACTGTGATACTAAGTTTTCCAAAAATTGCTTGTTGTCACCAGGGGCGAAAATCCCTTTTATATTGTGATATTAAACAGTGACTATAATCATGTCATCGTTCCTTTTTAGTCCATATCCTACCTGTCTGCAGGTTTGTTTTTACTCAACTGTATATATAAATTCGAGTTATTATTATTATTATTATTAACTGGCAATTCCAAGTGGTGTTGGGTGATAGGTGTCAATTACACCAGTTGTGACCAAACAGAATTTCTTTTCTCACCATGAACACTGGTCTGATCACAATTACAGCAGCTTTACAAGAACTGAGAGCTCAATCAGCCTGGATTTAATTTTCCTTTAGTTCATAAAAAATGTTTTGGCATGAATGTGGAAGCGACACGTCCACACCACTATGAACTCAATGTTCATTATTTTATACCCAAATTAATGGAAAAAGTGTTGATTTTAATTGGAGGACAATAAGGGGTGTAAATTAACAGTCAGAATGTAATTAGAAACTGGATCTGTTCAACATCTAAGTCAAAGTCATAACTACTTTATTTTAAAATAAATAAATCTAGAATAGAACATAGAACTCAAATAAAAAATGGCCTACATTAATGAATTCATAAATCCGGACAATATCGCACTAGAAGCATCTTAAATAGTTTAATATTGTGTCATAAATGAGAGGATGAGGATGTCAGCATGTCACCTGTCTGTCTTATCTGTCACAGCCTTTGTTGCATCATAAAGGAGAGGCTGTTTGCCAGCCAGCAGCAAACGGTGTGATAATTAACTTATAAACGGTTTAGTGTTTTAATGCACTTAATTGCGATCCTTGGCGCTCTGTAGTCTGTGTCTGTGTGCGCGCACCACATCGGGCGGAAAGCTTAATCAGCGTCTTGTGTTTATTAAAAGCACATACTGTCAGACTTCGGACAAAGGAGTTGACATTTGCTTTTCATTTTCTCTGTGTGTCTGTTGAACAAGTGAAGTTATAACTGTTCAGTCTTTCAATGAAAGCTACTTACTTAACCTCGATCCTCCGCTCTGCCTGTGCGTCTGTATTTGTGTGCATGTGTGTGTGTGTGTGTGTGTGTGTGTGTGTGTGAGTGTGGGGGGGGGGGGTGATCTTTCAGTTTTTAAAGTCATCGAACAGTGTGTTTTAAGTAGCATGGTTTGTATTTACCATTAGAAAAACATTACTATACTATTAGAAAATTAATTACAACTGAATTTTTTGGGGGGGACAACTTTATGGAAGGGGGGGACATGACCCCTGCGTCCCCCCCGGGATTTGTGCCTATGGTTGTCACACATCAAAAACTACCGCTACGTAATGAGGAAGAGATACATTACCTCATCGCTTTGCATCCTGTAAGGTGTTGAAAAAAGAAGTTGTAAAGCAATGCAGAGTTCTGAGGAAGGTCTAAGCTACATTCATTAGCATCACAACAAACACACGCTTTGGCTTGGGTCACGTCTTTTGGTGCGTTCCAGTTGAAGTCAGAAGAAGAAATTTCCAAGTTCCCGTGTTGACAATCAAAGATGGATGCCCTCAGTGTGAACAGTTATTTAGCTCCTTTGATAATGAATTTATTTGCACTTCTGACTGGGGTGTGTCACTCTAGATCAGCTGTATACATAGTATTGTTAGACTTATATTTACAAAAATGCTGCCATAGTGATAATCACATTCTTCATGTGATATTTGTGAACAACAACACAGGGCGAGCTAACAACAGCTAACAATAGTCTGGTAGATCTGCATATTTTTCCGACTTCAACTGGAACGCCGATGAGTCGGAGATGATGTCACTCCCAGTTCTGAGGTTACTCAAACACAGCATTACGACAGTCGCCGCGCGTGCTCATGGGTAGCAGAGTCTTTATGTCGCCAGAAAAAGATTCTCCTCATAGCACCTTTAACATCATGCCAAAATAATTTTAACATGTGACTTTGCAACTTCAAATTCATCTGGTCTTGCCCTGTCTTTGAATTTAAAAGCTTTTTGTGTTTTTAAAGGGACGGCTACTAACAAACAAAGACCACAAAAATAGCTGTAGTCTAATTTTTTTAATCAACAATTATAAATATACCACAGCCATGGGCACCAACTTGATAAGTCATTTATTGAGAGGAAAAATCAGCTGCCTTTATCTGCATCATGATTGCTAAATGTGAAACAGAAAGCAGAATGAACCTGAGACAGACATGATAAGGCCACCTCAGGTGACTCAAAGGTTTACAGGGTCAAGACAGTGACAATAGTTTATGAATCATTCAGGTGTTTTATTGTGTTTATATAAGAGCTGATTAAGCAAGTTTTATGAGCAGGGCTACATCTCAATTCATCTCCATCTCTGTGTTTGTTTTCAGTCCAAAGCTCACCACTCCTTCCTTTGTTTGGTTCACATGATTCACCCCTCACTCTTGCTGTTATAATTTCATCTTTCCTCCAATTCTTAGGAAAGTCACAGTCTCTAGGTCTCTGGCCCAACTGGTAATGGTGCACCCTTGTGAGGCCTGATACACTGCATCAGTGGGCATCTGGCTCTTTCCTAAAACTGATCCTGCTCACCATGCTCACCATAATCCTAACTTATACTTAGCCTACAAAACACCTGCTCCAATCAGTAACAGGCAAAATTAGTCAGGGGCTTTGGAAGCCAGTTGACAGCAGCTGCTAATGTTAAAATGTCTTAAATGAACTCAAGATCAGTCTGATCACTTGAAACAAAGCAGAACTGGAGTCTGACAGAGTTTTCATCATGTCAGCTGTGCTCTCCATGTTAGATCATAAAGACATCAAGGTCACTTGTTTATGTCCAGTCTTATCACCTGCCTCTATCTGCATCATGATTGCTAAATGTGAAACAGAAAGCAGAATGAACTTGTGTCAGGCATGATAAGGCCACCTCAGGAGACCCAAAGGTTACAAGAGTCAAAGAGTCATTCAGGTGTTTAATTGTGCTTATAGAAGATGCTGATCAAGCAAGTTTTATTAGCAGGACAACTTATCAATCTGTTTATTCCTGTGATTTTTCAGTCCGAAGTTCTCCACTCCTTTTTCTGTTTCATTCACATGATGCACCCCTCATTATTGCCCTTTTGATATAGTCTTTCCTCCAATCCTTAAGGCCTCAACAGGATGCTTGTCATGCCAAGGAGTTACAAAGAAAACCTTGTATCTGTGTTTTTCCTAAAACCAGCTTACCATGTACTTTTGTGCCTTTATTGATAGGAGAGGGACAGTGGATCGGCTTGTGAAAGGGTGTGAGAGAGTAGGGGAAGACACTCTGCAAGCTGGTCACAGGCTGGATTCAAACCTGGACCAGAAGAAGTCTGTACATGGGACGTGCATGGTTGCTAACTACACCACCAAACCAGCACCCCTTTGTCAGCATTTCTTGGTCTGTTAGAGAATGTTGACCATGGCACAAGGAAGAAGTGGTTAGATTTTAGTGTTGATATTAATCTGAATGAGCATTCAGATCAACACATTGAAACACAGGACCGTTTCTAACAATGACAATAACTCACCTGGCAGAGTTGGAAATGCCCTGGTGGAAATAAAAATCTTTTTTTTTTTTTTTTACATTGGTGACCTCCCAACAATCAACAGTTGTATTATCAAGGCCCTTTTCAACAGTCAGCAGGGGATATCAGTTTTATTTATAGTTTTGCTGAACCACATAGCATTTTGCATTTTTATGAAAATCAAGTTATAGAGCATAACAAATGTTTAATCTGCTATAATGATAGTAATAAAATCACTTTTATTGATATAGCACATTTAAAACAGGATGTCTACAAAGTGCTTTAACAGACAAAAATAACAAGAGAAAAGAGGCAGAACTCTGGGAACAATAACAACAATCAGGTCAAACAGAAGTAAAGTGTCAAACAAGAGGGCACATACATGCACGTAAAATAAAACAACAAAAGGGGTGGAAAAAGTTAACTTTAGACAACTGGAGCAATACAGGAATACAGGTTAAAATGTCAACATGTTTGTGTGAGGAACAGTAGGAAAGGTTTTTCATTTTATATTGAATTAAAACAAGAATAAATAGATAGAAAAATGACAATTCTGGAAAATGGAATAATAAGGGTGAATAGAGGAGGGAAAAGAAGGGAGAATGGATTAAACACGAATAGATGGTAAAAGCAGCACTAAAAGGATGAGAAATGTGAGTAAATTGGGAGTGAGAACAGAGGAGATCAAAAATAACTTTGTAAATTTTAAGATCAATGTATCTAAGATCAAATACATAATCAACAAAATTGAAAAAGTGAACTTCAGGACACTTAACTGAAAAGCTTCCTTTTTAACCAAAGTGATAATGAAGACAAACGGGTCACAGCAGCGTGAATTGTTCTCATTTGTTCTGCTTTCTGCTCCATCTCTCAAAATCCAATCTCAAAACCTGTTTACTCCAATTATTCCATTTATTCTTTCATCACCAACTCTCCCATAAAGTTTGTCAGCTCTGTGCAGTTTGTTCTTGTTTTGTGCTTGTAAACATGAGTCAGCTGCAGGGTGTGATTCCTCTGAAATCAGAAATAGATTTCATCGTAGTCGTCCCCTCTGAATCTGGATGACTGCCTCCAGTTCTTCAGAGACTCCTATCTGCATTATTAAACCATTTATAAAATGCTGTTTTGACATTGCTTTGGTTTGACAGAAATCACAACCTTAGAGTTACAGTAAGATGTATCAGAGGTGGCCTGGCCATGCTCAGCCCATGTAAAAGATCAACTCTGGATCAACACATCCAGAACAGATCAAATTCAACACATACATGGAGGTCATTTTGCTGTATGAACACACGTTTCAGGGACATCACTTGATAATTTGATTTTCTATGAAGTATTAAATGTGGTCAATGGGATTCCCTTCATAAAGTTCAATGTGTATTTGTGATTTCAACCTGGATCGGATCCAGATGAAATTTGCCTTAATGATAGAGACATGGACCCCATATTATCCTGAGAAATTGGAAGTGAATCTATTAAAATGCAAATATAATACTTTCTTTAAAATTCTGCCCATGTTCACTTATTTGAAATTTGGAGATTTTTTTTTGCATCCAAACAGATAAACCTATAACCACCAAAATCTAATCATTTCTAAGCTGCGCCATTACCAACATCTCCTGAAAGTTTCAGCAAATCCATCAACAGTTTCTGCATAATCTTGCTAACAAACAAAAAGTCAAACAAACATTAGCTGGCAAAAACATAAACCTCCTTGGTGAGGTAAAAACTGGACTGTATTTTTAAATGGTCTGTTAACAAACTGCAGACATGCTCAAATGTCCACCTATTGTTTGTTTTGGTGAAGTTGACAGTTCTGAGTGTTTGTGGAGTTTAGTCAGAGAAATATCCCAAACTCTTGGTTTAACATCAGGAGCTCAGTGCTGCCTTTTCTTCTAAAGACCACAAGATGGCGTCAGATCCAAACTGAGAGTCAAACCCTGTGGTGAAATCAGACTGAAGCTGGTGACTTCTTGATGGACTGATAATATCCAGTTTATGGTTATCTAATTCACCGTTTAGGCCTCCTCTCCTCATGATGGATCATTTGTCTGTTAAAATCTGTTTAGATGTTGAAGCTCATTATGGGACAGTGTCCTCTGAGATTTTTTCACAGGTTTGGGAATTTAAGAAAACATGTTACCACTTTAACTGAAAAGCAGGTGATGGTTTATTTTTTAAAGTGACTTTAAATATTCTGTGTAAAACTTTAAGATCTGTGTGCAGCAGCAGTGAGAATCATCAAACCAGAATGTCGTACCTTTTGACTGTCAGCTTAAATTCAGTTAAAGATATTTTTTCGAAAATAAAAAAACTGGCATACGGTTAGAAGTAGAGAATTTTAGAGAAATGAGCATGATGAACACTGTTTAGAGGCAAACTCAATAAAAAAAGTTGTAGAATAAAGAGCAGCCATCACAATCAGTAATCTTATCTGTTATAAACAGGCTAATAAACTATCTTCAAATATTAGTCTCTGTTTTGTTAATGTAATCCAGTGGTTCTCAGTCAGTCTGTTACTCCCCTATAAAACATGATTAATCCTGTAACCTTCATTCTAGGGCTGAGAAATTTAATCTTACACTTAAATCACAGATTTTCTTTAACAAAAGTCAGTTTCCAGTTTTATTTTGAGCTTTTCCACTCACAGTAAACAGTCAAAGCCTGTGGTGAAATCAGATTGGGATGCTCTTGAAATACATAAACTGAGAATTTCAAACTTAAAATAAATCTTCACAGTGTGATCCATGAAAGTGTGCACCTTTGAGTATATGTGTTAGTTTATTATTCGTCATTGAAACCTCAATCCAGACAAAAGCCTGATGCTGACAGCTCTGTTTAAACTTAATTAACTTGAAGGGCTAATATGTTACACATGAACACAAAGTAGCCATGTGATTTTTAGCTTGTTTTGCTTGTATCTAATCATTCTGTATTTGCTCCATCAGGACCAAAGCTAAAACAGAAACCAGGACTTCATTGTTTAGAAAGAAATCACTTTACTCTGAGCCATTTTTAAACACTCTTATTACAGTGTGTTAAAGGGTTTGTTCAAAGATATTCCAGAGAGAACATTAAAAAAAAACTTCCAGTGTTTTATATATTCATATTTAGCTCAAATCCAAAAGTTTTTTCAGGCTTTTGTTCCCATACTAATGCTAATAACAGAACAATCAGAGCAAAATTAAGGGACAGCAGCAAAGAAATGTTTCAACAGACCAAGAATGGAAATCATCTTCCTGACATATTTAATGTTAAGAATCATAACACTGATTAAAGACATCAGAGATACAAAGGCACAGCTCTGCAGGAGACAACAAGATCCATCTCACCACAGTTTTACTGAAAACCCAGTACCAAGGACAGATAAGCCCACCTCACGTCCGATCTTGACCCCAGTTCCCAGGACCTTTGTTTCAACACCGTCCATTCCAACTTCAAACCCGGTGGTTGCTGCCACACCAGCTGTCGCTGTGAGGCCACCAGCCTTCGCTGTAACCTCTGTCAGTTTGGCTTCGGCCGTTGCCTTCACTTTCGTTGGCTGCAGTTGGACCTTTGCATCTGCTTTAAGTACATCAGTCTTCACACCGACGGGGCCATAGGACACTGTTGTACTAAACACTTCTCCCCCAGCGCCAGCTTCAACGCTTAATCCCTCCCTCTTGTACCCAACTCCTCCTCTTAGAGCACTAGCGTCTGTTTTGAATTTGCCTTTGGAAGTTGATGCACTGCAGACTTCTGCTTGAGCAACACCTGTGCTGCCGTGTTTGGTTTTCTCAACCTTTCCGTTGAAGTTGGGTCTGTTGAGCCTTTCTGTATGGATTAAAATAAAGAGAAGATATGAAATATTTTTACTTTTAAGTGATATCATACAAAAAGAACTCTCTCTCTTTTCTTTGGTCCATTTTGGTGCTTTTAGACTCATTCTTCTGGTATTAGGCTGTCAGGATACCAGAGCTGGATTTTTAATAAGGGAACTGGCACCATAATTATTGATTTGGATTTTAACTAGGATCATATCAAGAGTCAAACTCTAGTTAAAAGGAAAGAACAAAAATCATAGACGTTTTGAAAAAGAAAAGTGAAATATGTAAGTGTCAAGCTGCGTGAAAGATCAAATTAAGGCCTGCCCTGCATTAGTCCAGAACACAGTTTATGTTTATTTGATTAGGTGTTTTTTGTGTGTGTGTGTGTGTGTGTGTGTTGTGTGTGTGTGTGTGTGTGTGTGTTTCACATTTTATTGATTTTTAGAATATTATTATGAACAATAACAAAACCCACCAACAAACAGTGGGTAACTAACACACCGTGGATAGAAGGTAACATCATAGTCGGACAAAGTCTGGTCTCACAGCAGGGATATACATTAACCATTTTGACCAGTAGTCATTGAAAATATCCATTTGTAGCTTCAATTTAAAAGTTATTCTTTCCATTGTAAAAATCTTGTAAATCAGGTCAATCCATTCATTAATAGTGGGAGTTTCCTTCATTAGCCATTTACAAGTTATACTTTTCCTTGCAGCTAAAATTGTCATCAAATATGAGTCGGTTTTCTGAAGGTTTAAATCTCTTAGATTACTCAATGATTTTAAAATTTACATTAATTTTTATTTTAAACACAGCTTACAGGACCTTATGTACTTCTTTCCAAAATGGAGCTATAACTGTGCAATCAGAAAAAGATATGGAAATGACCTGCCAATGTCTGACCACATAACCTCCAACAGTCTGTTTGAAGTGAATATCTAGATTTCTGAGCTGCTGTACAAAAATCACATGTCATATTTTTCCAACTAAATTCCCTCCATAGAGGAGCGCTGGTAACAGACCATTGTTGCTTACAAATCATTTCCCAATCTTCTGTGGATAAAGAAAAGTTACCCTCTATTTCCCATTTTTTCATATGATTTGAGTCATTTGCTTTACAATTTTGTATTCCAATATATATTTTTGAAATCATTTTTTGGAATGGGAGGTCTTTATATGCACTTAGAAAAATTTCCAGAATTTCTCCTTTTAAAAAAATGGGTTGTTTGAATTTTTTAGTAACAAAATCTCTGATTTGCAGATATCTAAAATGATCTTTAGAGGTTAATCCAAGTTTATCTTTAAGGTCCTGGAAGCTCATCATTGTCCCTTCTTTAAATAGAGTGTAGTAGGTATTTAGACCGGATTTATACCATGTTTTAAACCTCAAGTCGATTTTGCCTGGTACAAAATCTGAATCATAAGCAAGCCATTTAAAAAATCCTGCCTTTTCAAATAATTGGCACCTTTATAATATATCACTTCAAATCTTGATTGAACTTTTGATCAAAGGATTATTAGTGTCCCTCAAATATCTCAAATTCAAGGGGTCACCAATAAGTGTAGTAATAGGAATATTATCTACTAAACCACACTCTATCTCCTTCCATTTAGCTTTGTAACTGGGTTTACACCAACCTATTAATGGACGTAATTGAACTGCTCTATAATAATCATGGAGACATGGGAGGGCTAACCCCCCTCCCTCTTTTGAAAGTTGCAAGGTTTTATATTTCACTCTTGGCTTTTTGCCTGCCCATACAAATCTGGAAATCCTATCTCTAATTCGCCCTCAGTACCCCTGAAGTACACAAAGACAGCATGATGGAGTCTAAGCGCCAAAAGAGATACAACCAGAGACTTTGCACATTTTCATTCATATCTACCTGTTCAATAAATACTTTCAATACTTTCAATTTTGGTCTCTCCTGATTGAAATATAACGCCTTCAATGTCCTAATAATAATTTTATCAAATCCAAAAGTTTGCATAACTCTAAATAAGAATTTCCATCTCACTGAATCGAAGGCCTTTTCAGCAGCTAAACTTAACAGTACAGATTCTATTTTATTCAGATTTATGTGTCTAATTATTTGCAGAGATCTTCTAATGTTATCGTGGGTTTGACAGAATCTAACAAACCTTCTATCTTGCAATCTAAATTTAAAACACTTATTGGTCTATAATTGGAACATTCCGATCTATCTTTTCCTTCTTTAGGTGTAACAGAGATTATTGCCTTCCTCCAAGAGGGGGGGATTTCGCCATTGTTTAAAACCCAGTTAATTGTTTCAGGGAGAATAGGTATTAGCACTTCCCTGAGCTTTTTGTACCACTCTGCTGTAAATCTGTCAGGGCTGGGGGCCTTATTAGTTTTAAGTTTACTGATAACCGATTGTATTTCTTCTTTCGTAATATCGTTTGTTAGCCCTTTATTTTCCTCTTCTGTTAAAGTTGGTAAATTCAATGATCTTAATAGGCTCTCCATTTTATGTTCATTATCTATAGGAGGCTGTGAGTATAATTTGCTATAATAACTTTTCAAACAATCCCTTATTTTATTTAACTGGAAGTTGATTAGGTGTTTTATATTTAGAGGGAATGTCACGAAAAACCAAAGAAATCATTAAAGCTGGGGTGAAAAATGAAAGCTCTTCAGTAAGAAAAAGAAAAATACAAAAAAAAAATTAAAAAAATTATTTGTTTTATCCTAGGATAAAACAAAAAATGTTTCTTAATTAACTTAGACATGTCAATTAGGCTAATTTCATCACTGAAATAGATATAGGCTGATCAAAAGTAATAAGATTAATGATCAGGACTGAAGAGAATCAAAAGACTTTTTAAGAAAAAGTTGAAAAAAACATTTTTCGAAGACATATTAGAAGTGTATGTGTCTTTTACAGAAATCAATTTTCTTCTGACCAAGCACAAAAGTACAGATATGATCAAGGAAATAATAATTCCCCTCAGAAAATTACACTTTGCATTTAATATATTGTAATCATTTCATTTTTAGGATGTTCAAAAATCCTGTGATGTCATCGCATAGACTGGGATTTGAAGTGTTGCAGTTGTGGAAAACCTTAAATAGTTCAGCTGCAATCTGGACTGAAGAGAATTAAAGGATAGTTTTCATGAAAAAGTGGAAAACTTTTCATTAAAAAGGATTTTTTAAATTCTGACCAAGCAAAAAAAATACAAATGCATCAGTGACATGATCAAAACTGAAATAATCCCCCTAGAAAATTCCATTTTGCGTTCAGTATATTTAATATATTTCAGTTTTATTGTATTTTTTTTTTTTTTTAACAAAATCAGAATCACTTTTTTTGTCTCTGATCCGTACAGAGCAGGAGGTCTTTGAGGTGATTGTGGGGGTTGTTGTTCTAGGGATGTTCATGTTTGTGCAGTATGCAAAACATGTGTTTTAATTATTTGTTCAAAAAAAAAAAAAAGAGTTATGAACAACATGTACATCAACAAGTTGATTTTTACTTGTTCAATGTAATATAGTTCATTGGAATTTTTTGAAAAATAAATGTACCTACCACTCATTTTCAGATTTGAGAAGGTCTGAAATAAAAACAAAGGAGGTAATGTCAGCATGGAGTCAGAACTTCTGTTAAAATATGAAATGCATCATTCATTTATTCAGCAAAGACTCAACATAAACCTCATGAAGGATTTCTCACCTGGGTGATGTCTCTTGATGTGCAGGAGAAGTTAAGTGCTGCGTGCTCTCAGCTCAGCTGAACATCTGTGTTCAGTGTGCCCTTAAATACTCAAAAACAAGTAGAAACTGAAAGCATCTTGAGAAGTTACATACGAGCACAGAGAGAGGGAGATGCTGACGTTTGTCTTTCCTTCAAACAGTCATAAAAGGAGATAACACCAGTCATGTCACATCTAGACAAACATGAGCATATTTAATGAGCTTCATATTTTTTCTATCACAAAGTCAACCAAACAAAAGTTAAAGAGAAGACATGAAAATGATAAAACATCAAACATGAGGGGACAGTTTTTTGTTTTTCGTTACAAATGCAGGAATAAGTGCTAAAACATGGAAGTGTGTAAGCACTTTATCTCTTCCCATGCCCCAAACTCTGTGGAATTTTAGATTACTTTTGTGGATGAAAACCTCAAATAAGATCAGTGATCAACTCATGTCAACACAATTTTTACTTTTTATTTTGGAACAAACAAGTCATTTGATCTCATTCTGTGTTTGTATTAAAAGCTTTATTGTTTCTTCCAAAGGGACGGCTGTGAACAAGGGCCACAAAAATAATATCTGATTATTTTTAATGAACAATAATACAAAGACCACAGCCACAGCCATGAGCACCAACTTGATAAGTCATATTATTGAGAAGAAAAAGCTTATGCAGGAGTTCATAACATGGGGTTACAGGTCTGACCTGTGGAGGTTAATTTTAACTTCATCCACCATCTTGTAGTTTCGCAATAGCTTGGTGATAGCTCTTTAGTCTTGACAGTAAAATTTAACCTTTACAAATCATGATAGTTTTGCCTCAGTGATTGACAGGTTTGCCTACAAAAACACACCATCCCCTCTACATCAGGTCTCAATGCTCAATTCAGATTTTTTGTTGGGACCAGATTACTTTGAATGGCTTGCACTTTAAAATGTAAATGTCACATCAGGATTAACTATTTACCGCCGTGAAGTTTGGCACATGCTCAGAAGAAGACGTGACATCGCACGCATAGTCCACTGTGAAGTAAATGGATGCTGTTCATGAAGCTTAGTGAACAATTAGGCTGGAAGACCTACCGTATATATTCATTCAGTCCCCTCTTCTTCATTTCTCCACCCTTCCTACCAGCACTGGTGAACACCACCTGTCTGGTCAGTCATCCTGCTGCTGTCATATTTTTTAATTCTCTTTTCTGCCCAACAGTCAGTGTGCAACCCTCAGGCACCTCCAGTCATCTCCCCAGCTCCTGGTCCACCTCCTCAGAATATCTGCCCCTCACCTCAGTAGCACCTCAGCCCATCACATCAGGGTCCCAGCGAGCTGATCAGAAGTCTACAGCTCATCTTATCCTGCATGTCTCACCACCATTAGTGTCTAGACTGTCCATAAACAGCTTATATGGTCATTGTCGTGTCTCTCAGTAACGTCAGGCCCACTTGAGTCTCATCCTGCGATCATACCATATGTAAGGATGTATTAGCTGTTGTTAGTCCACCTGTATCCTTTTCATTCACCAACCAACCACAAAACACTGCAGCTGATGACCCTGCAGCAGCATCGTCTGTCAGCTGCAGTCAGGAGTTTTTCTGAGGTTCAGTCCAGGAGGAACGAATGTCCTCACTGACTGATGTTCCCACACGGACATAGAGTGTCACTCTGTGAGACAGAAGAAAAACAGTCTGTCACAGGTGTCGTCACACACCCACACAACACTGATTGGCTGTCCTGATGCAGCCACATGCCATGTCAAAGTTCAATTTTTTCAACTTTGTCCAGAGCGACAGGGTAGCACGACTGTGAGTGTGAGCAGGTCCCCAGATCACATCGGTCCCATTGAAGGAGGGCTGATCCCATTTCATCACAGAGGCACATGAACTGTACATGGACAGTGGTCACTTTGGTCACCCTGGTCGCATTTGGTGTGAATGTTGCTTAACAGCCAAAGAGAGTCTGACCACAAAGACAATGAACATTTTCAGTGTTATCAACTTGTATAATAAATAATTATTCACTCAAACTTGGTCTGCCCTGATTGATATGCCAGCGTGTGTGTCTCAGTTTTGAAATTGTTTTGCAATCAAAGTTCTGACAAAGTCTTAAAGGAGAAAAGAAGATTGAGAAAGAAGAGAGCAGACATTTTAACCATGGCCTTCTGTGGGACAGTGTCTGCAGGATCTGTACAGAGGTCTGTGTGGATGTGGAGTCTGAGCCAGGAGTAGAGGGCCTGTGATGTGAGGGTCTTCACATAATTGTTTCATCCATTGTTCACATTGGATCTTACTGTGTCCCACCTCCTTCAGATTGTCAGAGAAAACTTAGATGTGGCCTGCAGTGAGAAAAAACCTATAAGAAGCATGGTGACAGGTGTTACTGTGAGAGCGTGGAAGTATAAGTTGAACAATACTGTGTATATGACTGCTTGATTGTGACAAACATCAGTCAGAGGTGCTAATAAACAGAGTATTTCAGGAGCTTGATAACTGTTTACACTGGGGCCATCCTTGATTTTCAACTCAGGGGTGGTGAAGATCCCCCGAGTTCCCAGTAGCAGAAGCAGATGTGTGGTAGGAACGTATGTGTGTAGTACTGTGTTGTGTGCGGAACAATAATAGGTGACGGACAAGTGTTCTGTGAATGGAGCATCAGTAGAGTGAACCTAAAAAGAAAGAGTGGCATATATCTCCTATCTGGCTCTTCATATAAAGCCTGAGTGTGTGCAATTTTCAAAGTCATGCTGTCTCAAGTCAGGTCGAGTCTGGAGACGTCTCCTAGTCCGAGTCGAGTTTCGAAGTTTTTACCTCCCTAGTTCGAGTCGAAGTTGCAAGTCGTCTCATTAGCGGCTCAAGTCGACTCGAGTCCGAGTCCCTATGACTCAAGTCCAATTGTCTTGCTCACAGTATCTGAGCATGCAGACCAAAGTCCCAGTCTTTGGGTCTCTGCTTGACTTTTCATGACTGTTTCCCTTCAGTGCATTTTGGGTTTTTTGGTAGGACCATGTGTCCAATGTTCTCTGGAGGACAGTAACAGGAAGGTTAGCTGCTTGATATGCCGCATCAGTGGGCATCTGGCTCTTTCCTAAAACTGCCAGTCTGGTACAGGCCTGGACCAAGGCAATCAGGAGGCCAGAGAAGTACAGGGAACAGGTTGATGAGGAAAAGTACCAACCCAGCATTTGCTCCCATACCTGACCTGACAGGCGTTACATCAAACTGACGACTTTTACTTCTTACATAGCCTGACAATAATGCTGCACTCTTACTTTTTATTTAAAAGTCTCAAACATTATGTCAGTAGAGCGTGTTTATAAAGATTATCATGATGAATAAAATGTGTTTTTTTAACTTTCAGGCACATAACTTCTTATCAGTAATCATCCAAAACCCATCAAAAACACTGTAGGCCTTTTACATAATGCTAACTTATACTTAGCCTACAAAACACCTGCACCAATCAGTAACAGACAAAATTAGTCAGGAAGCCAGTTAACAGCAACTGCTATGGTTAAAATGTTGTCTTAAACTAACTCAAGATCAGCCTGATCAACTTAAAGTAAAAAGTAGTCAAAGAGTAAGTGTTTAATTGTGCTCATATAAGTTGCTGATTAAGAAAGTTTTATTAGCAGGACAACATCTCAGTATTTTTATTGCTGTGTTTTTTCAGTCCAAAGTTCTCCACTCCTTTTCTTTGTTTCTTTCACATGATGCACCCCTCACTTTTGCCCTTTAAATTTTGTCTTTCCTCCAATCTTTAAGGCCTTAACAGGACGCTTGTCATGCCAAGGAGTTACAAAGGATACTTTGTATCTGTGTTTTTCCTAAAACTAGCTCATCATGTACTTGGTGCCCAGGACCCCCATGGGTTGGACCAGAGGGAGGGGTCTTCTCAAAGAATACCTGAAGAGACTGCTTAGTTAAAGTGACAAAACTGCTTTTGGACAGTCTGCTTTCTCAATTAGAGCAGCAGAAAAATGGAACTCAGTTCCTACACAAGTTAGTGACTCCGCAACCTTCAGTGTCTTTAAAAGAAAACTGAAATCATGGCTAAAGCCAAAACAATCATGTGACCACTGACTGAATCTTCTGAACATAGACAAGTACAATGAAATGTTTAGTGTGTTGTTAACTATGGACTATTGTTAAATACTGTTTTTTTAGATGCTAGTTTATCTGGTTCATAATTGTTTTGTATTTTAGTGTTGTTTTTATTGTTGTGTTGTACATTTTTATTATTGTATTGTATATTCTTCTGTTTTCTTTGCCCAGGGACCACAGATGAAAATTAGCTTTATAGCTAACTCTGGCTTGACAGCTCTTTGTCTTGCATGGCCCCTGTCAAATAAACTATTAAATAAATAACAGTTAGAACTTGGGTCTGACACAGACCTGGACCAAGGCAATCAGGTGGCTGGAGAAGCACAGGGAACAGGTGGATGAGGAAAATTACCAAACCAGGATTTGCTCCCATACCTGACCTGACAGGCGTTACACATGGTAACTTATACGTCCTATATAGTCTGACAATAGTACTTCAGTCTCATGTCAGTAGAGCTTGTTTCAAAACATTATTATGATGAATTAAAGGTGGGTTTTAGTTACTTTCTGGCACAGAGCTTGTTATCAGTAATTATCCAAAACCCATCAAAAATACTGTACGCATTTCACATAATGCTAACTTCTACCTAGCCTGCAAAATACTTCATCCCTGCACCAATCAGTAACAGGCAAAGACTGTCAGGGGCTTTGTAAGCCAGTTTACAAAAGATGTTGTGCTTGAAACTAAGTCTAAAACTAACTCAAGATCAGTCTGATCAACTGAAGAAGAAGCAGAACTGGAGACGGTCTGCCAGGCTTGTAGTCATGTCAGACGTGCTCTTCTGTATATTGAAGTCATAAAGACATTAAAGTCACTTGATTGTGTCTTACCTTATCACCTTTATGTGCATCATAATTACTAAATGTGAAAGAGAAAGCAGAATGAACTTGAGACTGGCATGATAAGGCCACCATAGATGACCCAGGGTCAAGACAGTGAAAATAGTCTATGAATCATTCAGGTGTCTAATTACTCTTATATAAGATGCTTATTAAGCAGGTTTTTTGGAGCAGGACACTCCCTTCCTTTATTTTATCTGCATGATGCACCCCTCCCTATCGCCCTTATAATTTTGTATTTTCTCTAATCCTTAGGGAATAAACTCATACCGGAGACTTATAAAGGATGACCCAAGAAGTTTCCCCAGATCATTTTATTGACCACACTGTCAAATTCATCTTGTTGATGGTGCAGGCCTTTCAAATTACTTACTGCTACACTGCCAAACAACAGCATCCCATTGCAAACTGTCAGTAAGTCTTTGTTTGAACAAGTTCTAATGGTCTCATTTAGTTGATGAAGAAATTCAGATGAAGATTATTTCAAACATAAAAAAAAGATAAAAAATTAAAGGCAAAAAAGACATAAAGGAGCAACGATAAGCAGAGGAATGTAAGTGTGAAAGACAGTAGAATTAGGGTAAATGTGTCTGAAAGAAGTGTAAGGAAGCTGAATGTATTCAATCCCACCTCCTTTCCTTTAGTTATTAATCAGTTATTAAGCCCTCCAATCTATATAAACATCTCACTAACAGAACACACAATAGGACTCCTAACTTCATCAAATGACCAGGTTCAAAATAATCTGAAGAATGATTTCAACATCACAGTCCCATTACGCTCACTTGTGCCCTTGAGCACTTGAGCGCCCTCTTGTTCCATTAATGTGTCCTTCCTGCAGGTGTTCATCAGACCTCATTTACCTGAAGGCTGTTACCCAGAATCCCTTTTTGTGTTCCAGTGTTTCCAGCTGCTGACCAATGTGGGAGCAGAACTGTTGTTACCCTGGTGATCTGACAGCCAGTTAAAATTGAATTGAGGTAAAAAAAAAAAAAAAAAATTGCATTTTTCAAATGCAAGTGGAAAGTTTAATAAAAATAAATTAATAAATTGTTAAAACAGAGTTGACATGTTTAAAATAGATCTTGATCTCAGTGGGTTGATATCTGGCTAAAGAAAGGTTAATAATATACAAGATTGGGAAGTTAAAGAAACTAAGAAACTACGTAAACTCTAACAGTAACTATTGCTCTTATCCCCTCACAGATCCATGCCAGATGGTGCTTTTATGATGCACATGTTAGCCCCTTCAACACTTAAAGAATCGATGCAGTGATTGATGTTTATAAAACTGTCTCATTTCTGCTCTGAACAACTTTGTCCCTATTTGTGCCCATCCAGGAAAACTTAAGGGCAGAATCAACTCAATCCTGTATTAGATACCAGAGGTCAGACGGTTATCATCAAAAATCTATGTCCATCCAAATTCTGTCTGCAAACCTCAAATTGTTATTCAAACTTGGAGCTGAGACTTTGGCACTTCTGTGGAGGATATGTGTTGGACGACCATCTGGAAGAATTTAGATAACACTTCTAAAAATGCTCCTGGTCCACCTGCATGGTCGGAGGCCCTTGCACTGTGGTGTGGGGTCTTGTGTCTGCGCAGGGTGGGGACGGCTCCGGCTGCGCTCCTCGTGGGCCGGGTGTTATATATAAGCTGACTTTTAAACTGTATAATACTCGGAGGCAGCCATATGCTCGAAACGGGTGCTTTACTGTGCTTCTTGGACATTACAAAGAAAATACATCCGGGTTAACTATCACACAGACCCAACTACGGTAAGCGTGTGGGGACAAACATAACATTTCCTTCCCCCTTAGAAAAGAAGTCCCCATACACAAAAAATATGGCAATGACCACAAATTATATACATAGAAAATTGTATTGAAATTTGAACTTTTTTTTTTTTTTTTTAATATATATATATATCTGAACCTACGGGATGAGGGTCGACTGCCTCACCCTTGGCAGCACCCTGGGTATTATTCTCCCCCAGATGTATGGGTGTGCCGCACTAAAGAACTCACAAGTCCATTCGTTTGGGAGGACGCCGCTCCCTTTCTGGATATCGGCGTTCACGGGAGGGACCTGGTATGCCAACTTTGGGAGACGCCGATATCACTGTTGGAGATGGTGGTGGCGACCCCACCAGCGTCTCTGGCAGAGGATCAGGTACAGGTGCTACAGGGACGGAAGTAGCCCCCGGGGCTGCAATGGTGTCAGCACCGTCGTCTTCCAGTAAATGCCCACAACCAACCATGGAAGGCAGCGTGGGTGCCGGTGCTGTGCTCAGCAAGAGTTGGTCCACGTGCCTCCTCCACATGTGACCATCAGCAGTCCGAAGGGTGTACGAGACTGGACCAGTCTGTGCCACAATGGTCGCTTGCACCCACTGTGAACCCCCACAGTAGTTCCTGGTCAACACATGGTCACCAGGAGAGAAGTTCCTTTTCTTGGTCTGTCCGCGCTGCTGTATCTGTTTCTCTTGCTGCTTTTGAATGGTGTCTTTCAAAGCTGTGGATTTTAGCAAATCAAAGTGAGTCCAGGTTCCTCTTGAACATCAGGGATGCTGGGGAAGACTTGGTGGTGGCATGGGAAGTATTTCTGTAAGTTATAGCAGAAATCTGTGCAGCCGCTGATGAAAAGACCCCTGACCCTGGGCCGTCTTCAGTGCATGTTTAAGGGTTTGCACAAACCTTTCAGCTGAGCCGTTGGTAGCGGGATGAAAAGGTGCTGATTTGATGTGCTGTACCCCGTTTGCTTGCAAGAAGGTGGTCATTACTTCTGACACCAGCTGGGGCCCGTTGTCAGAGACCAATTGCATGGGACATCCAAAACGGCTGAACATTTCCCTGATTTTCTCAATGGTTTTCTCTGCAGTGGTAGATTTCATGACTGCCACCTCAGGCCATTTGCTGTGGGCATCCACAGCAGTAGCATCTGCCCTTCCACTGGACCCAGCAGCGTGGACCCGCTGCCATGGTCCCTCTGGGAACTCCCAGGGGTGCAAAGGCGCTAACTGAGGAAGGTTTCGGACCCTCTGACATGTGTGGCAGCACTTGGCCACACTTCCAATCTCTCTGTCGCCTCCTGGCCACCAAAAGAAACTCCTTGCCAACTCCTTCATGCGCACAATCCCACTATGGCCAGCATGCAGTTGTTGCAGGACAGTCTTGCGTAGTGTTGGTGGAATGACCACCCTCCTTCCCCACAGCAAGCATCCCGACTGTATTGACAGTTCCGTCTTTCTCGACAGGTAGGGCTGAAAACCTGGGATATCGCTGGACGGAATGGCCCCTTGTCACCATATCCATTACCCTCGCCAACACAGGGTCAGTACGAGTTGCTTTCTTCACCAGTGCTGCTGTGACAGGCGCCCTCCATCTGGCTGAAGTAGCAAATATCTGCACAGTAGGCCTCGGGTTTGGTCACAGGCAGCGGAAGCCTGGATAAGCCATCAGCATTTTGGTGTCGGTCTGCTGCGATTTTTGATCTCGTATGAATGGGCTGATAACAGCATGGCCCAGCGCTGCATGCGCTCGCTGCCAGAGATGGTATGCCCGAGTGTGGCCCCAGGATTGTGGTGAGGGGCCTGTGGTCAGTGAGGAGGGTGAACCGTCGCCCATACAGATATTGGTGAAAACGTCGCACTCCAAAAACGATGCTCAGGGCTTCTCTCTCTATTTGTGCATAATTAGACTCCGCTTTATTTAATGTTCGCGATGCGAAGGCGATAGGTTTCTCTTCCCCATTTGGCAATATGTGGAAAATGACTGCTGCTACTGCATAGGGAGAAGCATCACTAGTGAGTTGTATGGGCAGAGAGGGGTCGAAGTGTGTGAGCACCCCCGACTTCAACAGTGTATCCTTAGCCTGCTGAAAAGCCTCCTGACATGCTTCACTCCATTTCCAGGCTTTTCCTTTACACAGCTGACTGTGCAGTGGCTTCAGTATGGATGCTAAGTTGGGTATAAAGCGGCCATAGTAGTTTAGTAATCCCAGGAAAGAGCGTAACTGACCCACACTTTGGGGTGGTGGAGCATCAGCAATGTCCCAGATACTCGACTGACTGCTTGAAAAATTCGCACTTGTCTTTGCGCACTCTAAGGCCATAGTCTTGCAACCGCTGAAGAACTGCATCGAGGTTGTGCAGATGTTCCTTATCTGTGGCTCCAGTGCAAAGGATGTCGTCAAGGTAACATTGTACGCCGGGGAGACCATTGAGGATCTGGTCCATGGCGCGCTGGAAATGGGCAGGGGCTGATGTGATTCCAAAAAGAAGTCGACAATATCTGAACAGGCCCTTTTGTGTTGTGATGGTGAGAAGCTCTCTGGACTCTTCTTCGACAGCCATTTGCAGGTAAGCCTGATTCAGATCTATTTTGCTAAACTTCTGTCCGTGACTGAGCCCAGCAAACAGATCATCAATGTGTGGGAGTGGATATTGTTCAGGAGCGAGTACAGGATTTAGTGTCACCTTGAAATCCCGCAGATTCGAATGTCTCCGTTTCTCTTTGACACAGGGACAATAGGCGTTGCCCACTCACTGATAGCTACTGGCTCCAGCACGCCACTGGTGACCAGGGAGTCTAGTTCAGCATCGACCTTTGAGCGTATGGCATAGGGCACCGTTCTAGCTTTCAAGAATTTTGGTCTGGCATCTGTTTTGAGGCTGAGCTTTACAGTAATGTCTTTCATAAGGCCTAGCTCATTTTTGAAGACATCTTGGTGCCTTTGCAAGACAGTCGCTAGCGTACTGGAGCTGGGAGACAGCATCTTCACAGTTTGCCAATTTAGTTTCAGATTTTCTAGCCAGACTCGACCTAAAATAGCAGGACAATTACCCTTAGCCACATAGATGGGGAGTTTCTTCACTTGACTGTCGCTTTGAACAGTGACTTCAGTCATACCAACCATTGGCACTGGTTCGCCTAGGTAAGTGCTAAATCTGGTGTCTGAGGGTCTCAAAGATAAGTGTCGTAGGTGACTCTTATACACTTCTTCAGAGAGGATGGACGCTTTCGATCCGGTGTCAATCTGCATATTTATGGGGTGTCCTTCTAACAGAGGTCTTGCCCAGTAACCCTCATCATCTGCATCAACTCTATGTATCCTCAGAGTATTCACTCTCACCTCTGATTCTCCGTCTGACTCACTAGACTGTCCATCTTGTCTCACTGTGTGGACTGCCCTTTTCTTCTTTTCTTTTCTGTAGTCTTGCCTATTCTCAAACATTTTGTCATTACTCTCATTTTTCGGCACTTTTCCAGCATTTCTTTTGCTTTGACACGCTCGCTCTATGTGGCCCCGTTTCCCACAGTGACGACAATCCATATCTTTACATCTGCACGTCGTTGCTAGGTGACCCATTCTGCTGCAACGGTAACATGGCCCCTGTGCATGTGTTTTGTCAGAACTCACTGAGTGTACTTTGGTGGTTACATGTAGCTGTTGAGCCTCCTTTGATGCCATTTCCATGGACAGACTAATGCTGATCGCCTTGTCCAGTGTTACATTTTTAGTGGTGAGCAGCTTCTTTTGTGCTGCTTCATCTTTAAGGCCGCACACTAGCCTGTCTCTCAACGTGTCATTTAGAACGTTCCCAAACTCACAATGTTCTGCCAATTTCCTCAGCCCTGCCACAAACACAGACACCGACTCTCCTTCTTCTTGGTCACGTTTATGAAACCTGAACCTCTCAGCGATTAATAATGGCTTCGGTGAATAATGCTCTGACAACACTTTGACTATTTCAGCATATGTCTTTCCCCCAGGCTTGGTGGGTTGAAGCAAGTCACGTAGTAGGTTGAAAGTTTTGGGTCCCATCACGGCTAGAAAAGTGGGGACTATTTTGTGATTAGCAATGCCGTTTGCCAGAACAAAGTAGTCGAAACGTTCGGAGTATGAGCTCCATTGTTCCACATTCTCATCAAAAGGGCCAATATTACCGATAACTGCAGCCATCGCCGGGGTTTGTTGTCTCTCTGCAGGTTGACTTGCAGTCGCAGGGCTCGGGTTAACAGTAGGCTGTCCACCGTCGGATTCCTCCGCGGCGTTGAATATTTCCTCCTCAGAAGACGAACTCGACATAATCCAACATCCTCTCCCCGTCATGCAAAAGAACTGTCCGGTGACACTCCCGTAGACCGTTCGCGTAGAGCCGTGGTATCCTCGTCGCCACTTGTTATATATAAGCTGACTTTTAAACTGTAATAATACTCGGAGGCAGCCATATGCTCGAAACGGGTGCTTTACTGTGCTTCACAGACATTACAAAGAAAATAAATCTGGGTTAACTATCACACAGACCCAACTACGGTAAGCGTGTGGGGACAAACATAACACTGGGCCTCGTGAGCCCTCCTCAGTGTTGATGCCCCCCAAAGCTTATTCTTTGCCTCACTCCTCAGTGCCCAGCCATGTCTCTCTCTCTTTTAGGACAGCTTGTATGAATGTGTAAGGGTGTGTGTGTGCATATGTTGATGTCTGTGAGTGTGTGTCTGGATATGTCTCTGTATTTGTGGGGGGATGGTGGCTGGGTTTTCTGTTTTTATGTTGTTTTTAGCCTCTGTGAGGCACCTTGTGTTGCTTTTAAGTATGAAAAGTGCCTTATAATTGAAGTTTGTTTGATTGATTGATTGATTGATATCAACTTGTTATAAGTCTGGGTTTTTTTGCTGGTCTGACAAAAAGATGTTAGCACTTCACTGGCAAGATTTCTACATAGGTTGTATCTCACTGAGAAAGCTTCATTTAATGAAACTTGTAACCTCCCTGAAGTTGCTTATTGTCCTGAATTGTTTTTACTGAATGATACTTCTGCTTTAACTTTATCAACTTGTTATAAGTCTGTTTTATTTGCTGGTCTGACAAAAAGATGTGAGCACTTCGCTGGCAACCACCTCAATTTTTTTTTCTTATATTTTTCGTTCAAACTGGTGAAACTCTTTATTTGACAATGCTTATATGGAACTGTCAGTATTAAGGATGCTGACAGATGGTACTATCTCCTCTTGGTGTTTTTATAAAGAAAAAATTAAGGAAATCTTATTTGTGCAAAAGGACTCTAGGATTTCTTTGAAATTTATTTCAAGTTAATAATTAATGTATTTTATAATTTTGGTATTTGTGCACCTGAGTGACTGACTTGTTACTTTTTGTTGCAATGATCTTTAGGTGATCACATATTCACATTGTCTTAAACCTGTCCTTACAATGAATCCTAGCTGCTCGAGGGGGATGGGGTTGTCTGATTTATGTTTTGTTTTTTGTTTTTTTTCTATGTTACTAAACAAAACAAAACACAGCACCCTGTCACTGACTAAAATCCTGCACCGCTCACTCTTCCCCTGCTCAAGACAGCTCATGTCCAGGTCTGAAGTATTTCAGAGACCAGAATTGTATTAACAATATTCAAAATAATTTCTGATGTTACTCCATATAATATTACCCCGAGTAAGATCAGGAAGATGTCAGACACTTTTCTGAGGTTTAGAAATGACAGGATCAAATGTATTACTCCCTAGTTATATCTTAAAGAATCAGGGCTCTGTATTTATAGATGACAAGTGAAATGAATATTGTTTGTCATATTTAACTGAGCATAATGATCATTAAAGCCACTGGCAGAGTATGTTGATTACTGTGACCCTGTTTAAAATAATATCAATTATCTTAAATTTAAGATTCATATTTTCATCCATACTTACATTCTATCTTATCTAAAAAAAATGATTTTTTTATTTAAAGAGGCTGTGAGGAGTTTTTAAGTAATTACAAAAAAGTCTCACTTTTAGACTTATGCCTGATCGAAATACACACTTTAAGATGAGTTTTATAGCTATATATAGCATCTTAATAGGTTATCTATAAATGCTATTCTTTAGCCTTCCGGTCGGGTCGGTCAGGGCTGGACTGGCCTAGATACTCAACTTCAGGGATCCAGACAATTAAAACTAGAGCAAATTTATATTATTTTATTATTTATATTACACGTCTGAAAGCACCGGGCTGTAAGTAGCCATATAGCCGGCTACAACTACGATAATAACTTTTCCGCATTGCTTGTTGTCACACATCAAAAACTACCGCTCGTAACTAGAAAGAGATACATTACCTCATGGCTTTGCATCCTGTAAGTTGTTGAAAAAGAACTTGTGAAGCAATGCAGAGTTCTGAGGAAGATCCATGCTGCATTCACCACAACAAAGAAACACACTTTGGCTTCACGTCTCCGGTGCGTTCAAGTTGTAGTCAGAAGTAGGAAGTTTGAGTTACAAGTGGTAAACTAACGTCCCCCGAAGTCAGAATTTCCTGCTGGGAACTTGGTGAAACCTCGCCACCCCGAGGTGTCAATCGAAGATGGATGCCCCCAGTGTGAACAGTTATTTAGCTCCTGTAATAATCCATTTATTTGCACTTCTGACTGGGGTGTGTCGCTCTAGAACAGCTGTACACATAGTATTGCTAGATTTATATTTACAACAATGCTGCCATAGTGATAATCACATTCTTCATACAACAACGCAGGGCGTGCTAACAACAGCTAACAATAGCCAGGTAGATCGGCATGTTTTTTTCTGACTTCAACTGGAACGCAGATAAGTCATCGATGATGTCACTCCCAGTTCACAGGTTACACGAATGCAGCATTACCAGGAGATAAATTCTCCTCATAGCACCTTCAACTTTTATTGGAATTTGTATTTATTTATTTATCTGTTTATTTATGTATTTATTTGTGGTTTAAGATAGGGGTGGCTGGTATGGGGAACAATCGTCAAAAAAATGTGAAGTTAATTAGTCTAATTTTTCCAGGAAATAATAAGACATGATTTTATTTCCTACATGCTAAAAATAATACATAAACTAGAAAGCACTCGGAGAGCGCAGACCAGACTGATCCAGATCAACACCAAAATTGAATCAGTTCTTTCTTTTCCCATGCTGAATATTTGCTGAAAATTTCATCAAAATCCATCCATTAATTTTTGAGTTATTTTGTTCACAGACAAACAAACTCTCCCGAAAACATGGTTTATTATTGGTTTTCATGGAAACCTCAATCCAGACAGGCACCTGAAGCTGACAGCCCTGTTTTAACTGGTATTTGCTTCAAAGCTTCATATGTTACACAAAACATAAATTATCCATATGACTGTCAGCTTGTTTTGTTTGTTTCTTGATGGCCTATATTTGCTCTATCAGGACCAAAGGTGAAACAGAAACCAGGACATCATTGTTCAGAGAGAAATCACTTTCCTCTGAGACATTTTTATTACAAAGTGTTAAAGGGTATATGCAGTTATTACAGAGGGGAAAAAAAATACTGCTGTACAGTATTTTACTCTCCTTATTTAACTCAAATACAAAGTCCTTTTAAAGGGTTCCCACACTAATACAAATGCAAATAACAGATCAACATGAAGGGACTGCAGCAAAGAAATGTTTCAACAGACGAAAAAAGGAAATTATCTCTCTAAAATGTTCAAAGGCACAGCTTTGCAGGAGACAAAAAGATCCATCTCACCACAGTTTAAATGAAAACCCAGAACCACCCACAGAAAAGCCAATTTCACGGCCAATCTTGAAGCCAGTTCCCAGGACCTGTGCTTCAACACCGTCCTTTCTAATTCCAACCCCGGTGACTGCTGACAAACCGAGTGTAGCTGTGGCTCGACCATCTGATGCTGAAACCTCGCCCAGTGTGGCATTGATCTTGGCAGTCACCCCATCCTCTCCAGCTTGAAACCTTGTTCCTGCAGAAGGCCCACGAACCGATGCCAGTGTTATCTGTGTGGATTAAAATAAAAAGACACAATTTAAAAGCTGTTGAAATGAGTTTCCTTCACAGGGTGACCGGGCTCTCCTGTAGAGATAGGGTGAGAAGCTCGGTCATCCGGGAGGGGCTCGACTTTGACTATAGTCATCCAGATCACCATATACTTGGTGCCCTAGACCCCGTGGGTAGGATCAGATGGAAGGGTTCTGCTCAAAGGACACCTGAAGAGTTGGAACTTGGGTCTAGCACAGGCCTAGACCAAGGCAAACAGGAGGCCAGAGAAGTTCAGGAAACAGCTTGATGAGGAAAAGTACCAAACCAGGATTTGCTCCCATACCTGACCTGACAGGTGTTACATCAAACTGACAGAGCGCAGAGCCAGCGCCGTTTTACGCCACGATGAGAACTAGAGCCTTATTTAGTGGTGTTTTTGTGTGAAAGTAACGCGCTGAAAATTCTCTAAATAAAGCGTGAATGCAGACCGATATCAGATTTTTTTGGTGGGAGTCCGTTTATTTGTGTTTTTGGTCAAGTAAAATATGGCCCCGTCTGAGTGCAGAGGAAATCGGCAAGCGAGCTGGACCGGAGCAGGGAGGGGGAGTTTGGTGCGGGCGCCCTGGGCTTCTGCTGCACAGAATCACTGCTGTAGGGGTAATTTCTGCCCAAAACCTCGTGATAGGACCCAACTTGTTCCATCCCGGAATATCACTTTAAGAGTTGGAATTTGGGTCTGGCACAGGCCTAGACCAAGGCAGTCAGGAGGTCGGAGAAGTACAGGAAACAGGTTGATGACTGACAACCTTCATGTCCTAGATAACCTGGCAACAGCTCTTCAGGCTCAACTCAGTAGAGCTTGTTCTGACACAGAGCTTTTTATCAGTAATTTTCCAAAACACATCAAATGCCTTTTACATAATCCTAACTTCTGCTTGGCCTACAAAACTCTTCATCCCTGCTCCAATCAGTCACAGATAAGTCCAGTCAGGAGCTTTGGAAGCCAGTTTACAGCAGGTGCCATGTTTAAAACCATGTGTTGAACCATCTTAAGATCAGCCTGATCAACATAAAGAGAAACAGAACTGGAGACAGTCTGACAGGCTTGCAGTCATGTCAGCAATTCTCTTCACAATATTGTAGGATCATAAAGTCATTAAGGGCTTTTGTTTAAGTCTTTTCTTATCACCTGCCTTTATCTGCATCATGATTGCTAAATGTGAAACAGAAAGCAGAATGGACTTGTGCCAATATAAAAAGCTCACCTCAGTAGACCTAAAAGTTAAAAAAGTTAAAAATATTGGGGTTACAGTGGTGCAGTTGGTCAATGATCTGGAGGTTGCAGGTTCAAGCCCAGCTCTGGGCGACACATGGCCTGTCATGAGTAAGACACTTAACCCCAAGATGCTCCCACTGCTGCATTTAAATGGGCATGAAATAGTGTGAATGTGTTGGATACTGATGAATAACTAACATAGAAACTCTGAACCATCAGTGAGTAAATGTGAGAGTGTATCGGTGTAAATGGGTAAGTGTGACCCGTGGTGTAAAGCAGCTTTTGAGTAGTCAGAAGAGTCAAGTCCATTTACTGATGACCATTTATTTCATCTTCCCTCCAATCCTTAGGGCCTTAACTCATGCAGGAGAGTTACAAAAGATATCCCAAGAATTTTCCAAAATTGTTTTATTGACTACATTGTCAGATTCTTCTTATTGATTGTGCAGTCCTTGCAATGGAAATTAAAGACTTATTGCTGCACTGCCAAACAAAAGCAACCTATTGCTAGAAAACATCAGCGAGTCCTTATTTAATCAAGTTTTCATGGATTTCATTAAGTTGATGGAGAATTTTCAAATTCAGATGAGGTTTATTTCAAAAATATTAAATGATTTACAATAAAAGGCAAAATAGACATCATGGAATAACTATAAATGGAGAAAATAAGTGTCAAAGATGGTAGCACCAGGATATATGTGTCTGAAAGAAGTGTGATGAAGCTAAAATGTATTCAGTCCCACTCATTTTCTTTAGTTATTAATCAGTTATAAAGACCTCCAATGTATAGAAACATCTTACTAACAGAACACTCAAAAACGAACTTCATCAAATGACCAAGGTCAGGAAATTATGAGGAATGATCTCAACACTCGCTCGTGCCTTTGTGCCCTAAAAAATGTCCAAGAGCGCCCTCTAGTTCCATGAATGTGTCCTTCCTGCAAGCTTTCATCAGACCGCTCTTCCCTGAAGGCTGTTACCCAGAATCCCTTTTTGTGCTCCAGTGTTTCCAGCTGCTGACCAATGTGAGAGCAGAACTGTTATTACTCTGGTTATGTGACGGCCAGTTAAACTGAATGAAGGTGAAAAAACAAGTCCTTTTAAATGTAAGTGGAAAGTTTAATAACAAGAAATTCATGTTAAACACAGTCAAGACGTTTAAAACAGATAGAAAGATTAATTATATATACAATTAGAAAGTGAAAGAAACTTACACATTATATGAAATGAGACAAATTTAACTTTTGCTCTATATCCCTCATAGATCCACACTAGACGGTGCTTTTAAGATGTAATCATTTACCTGTTCAACATCTACAGAAACGATGCAGTGATTGATGTTTATAAAACTGTCCCATTTCTGCTCTGATCAGCTTTGTCCCCATTTATGCTCTCAGCTTCGAGTCTGTTCAGGAAGACTTTAGGGCAGAAGTGTGGGCACTGAAACAGGGTACATAACTTTAAGCTAAACTCACCCTTTGTTAAGCCCCGCCCTCTCCAGGAAGAGATCTTTTGTCAGGCCACACCCTCCTAGGTTACTGTTGCTAAGTTAGACAAACTTCACTGCCATCAGTTTTCTTCAGGCAGATCAGTCTGCACAGCAAGGTTGAGAAATTGGCACACATCTGCAAGATTAAAACACTCTGAGCTTGTTTCACTCTCTCAGGATACACAGCAGGAATCCTCTACTGTAAAATTCTACCAGGAAAAATCATTTTAAAGTTCACAACAGGCCACATAACTGAGAAACTGTGTGCTGATTTTTACAGTGTTCATCTGGTAAAATGGGTGCAGCATCTTTCATTGTATGTTCAGGCAATTCATCAATAAAATATGTTTTAGTTATTATTATTATTATTATTATTATTATTATTATTAATATTTAATGAATGAATCAAAGAGAACAAAGCCAAATATTTTGGTGTTGAAAATTAGAAATTAACCTAATCATATTTTCATGTTTCTCTCTTTTTTTGATCTGTGCCTTTATTTACTCTTACCTTTTATCATACTGATGTCTTCAACATTATCTATCTATCTATCTGTCTGTCGGTCGGTCGGTCCGTCGGTCGGTCCGTCTATCTATCTATCTATCTATCTATCTATCTATCTATCTATCTATCTATCTATCTATCTATCTATCTATCTATCTATCTATCTATCTAACTATCTATCTATCTATCCATCTATCTATCTATCTTTAGTCAGAGAAATATCCCAAACTCTTGGTTTAACATCAGGAGCTCAGTGCTGCCTTTTCTTCTGAAGACCACAAGATGGTGTCAGATCCAAACTGAGAGTCAAACCCTGTGGTGAAATCAGACTGAAGCTGGTGACTTCTTGATGGACTGATAATATCCAGTTTATGGTTATCTAATTTACTGTTTAGTCCTCCTCTCCTCATGATGGATCATTTGTCTGTTAAAGTCTGTTTAAATGTTGATGCTGATTATAGGACAGTGTCCTTTTAGACTGATTCACAAACCATGTGTTATCACGTCAACTAAAAGCAGGTGATTGTTCATTTTTAATTCATTCCATCTGTTCTTTTACACCATTTAATTTTTCTACAAAAATCTGTGGCTTTCAATATTGTGTGTAAAACTTTGAGTTGTGTGCTGCAGCAGTGAGAATCATATCAAAGCAGAGTGTCGTTCCTTTTGACTGTCAGCTTAAATTCAGTTTAAGATATTTTTTCTAAAATAAACAATCTGACATATGGTTAGCAGTAGTGAATTTTAGAGAAATGAGTTTGATGAGTGACAAGAGGCAAGAAGAGCATAATAATGCAAAAGTTGTGTAAGAAAGAGCAATCATCACAATCAGTAATCTTATCTGTTATAAACAGAGTAATACAGTATCTTCATATATTTGTCACTGTTTAATGAGTGTAATCCAGTGGTTCTCAGTCACTTTCTGTTATTCCCCCTCGCCCCTATTAAAATATAATTAATACTGTAACCCTCATTCTCGGGTTGTGCAGTTTGGCTTACAGTTAAATCACGTTTTTTCTTCAAATTCATTTTCCAGTTTTATTTTATATTTTTTCTCACTCACACAAAACAGTCAAATCCTGTGGTGCAAACAGATTTAGATGCTCTTGAAATACATAAACTGAGAAGCTCAATCTTCACTGTGTAACCCATGAAAGTGTGCACCTTTGAGTTTGTGTGTTAGTTTATTATTGGCTTTCATGGAAACCTCAATCCAGACAAAAGCCTGAAGCTGGCAGCCCTGTTTTAACTGATTTACTTCGTGGGTTAATATGTTACACATAAACATAAAGTATCCATTTGATTTTAAGCTTGTCTGCTTGTTTCTCATCAGTCTGCATTTGCTCTATCAGGACCAAAGGTAACAGAAACCAGGATGTCATTGTTCAGAAAGAAATCACTTTACTCTGAGCCAGTTTTAAAATGTTTTTACTATATGGTGTAAAAGGGTTTATTCAAAGTTATTACAGAGAGAAAATTAAAAAACCCTGCTGTCTTAGATACTTTTCATTTAACTCAAATACAAAAGCCTTTTTCAAAGGTTGTTCCCACACTAATACAAATCCAAATTAAAGAACACTCAGACCAAAACTAAGGGACTGCAGCAAAGAAATGATTCAACAGACCAAAAAAGGAAATCATCCTCCTGAAATGTTTAATGTTAAGAATCATAACACTGAATAGAGACATCAGAGATACAAAGGCACAGCTCTGCAGGAGACAACAAGATCCATCTCATCAGAGTCTAAATGAAAACCCAGTACCACCCATAAAAAATCCATTTTCACGGCCAAGCCTGACATCAGTTCCCAGAAACATTACTTCAGTGCCGTTCTGTTCAATTCCAACCCCGGTTTCTGCTGATACAGCCACTGTGACTTTGAATGGACCCACTGACACTGAAGCCTCGCCAAGTTTGGCGTCGACCTTGGCACTTATCCCGTTCACTGGATCAGTTTTGAATTTTGCATCTGCTTTGAGCAGACCAGCCTCCACACCGACAGGGCCATAGGACATTGATGTACGTATTGCTTCTGCTTGAGCATTAGCTTTGAAGCCCAATGGGGTCCCCTCGAACCCGGCTCCTGCTTGAAGCGCATCAACACCAGATTTGAAGTCGCCGTCTGAGACTGACAAACGTAAATATGCTGCTTGAGCAACACCTTTGACGCCATATAGGGTCCCCTCGAACTCGGCTCCTGCTCTAAGTAGTCTAGCCTCCTTGTTAAAGTCACCACGGGAAAATGATTCACTGCACACTTCTGCTTGAGCAACAGCTTTGACCCCACCTCTGCTCTTCTCAAACCCTGCAGCGGCGTTGGGCCCCCTGCTCACTCTCCCATGCCTACGAACATGACCCACTCCTGCACCAGCACACCATCTCTTCTTGTTGTGTTTCTTGTATTTTCCAGCAGCTGAGTAGTCATTAGCATAAAATTCTTCAGGAAGATCCTCATCACCCCAAAGGTTGTGTTTCACAACTGTATGGATTAAAATAAAGAGACCCAAATTTAAAATATAAATATAAGACCATCAGAATGCCAGAGCTGGGTTTTTATTGTCATATTAATATTATATATTAAAAACAAAAGTTCATACAAATGTTGAAAAAGGAAATGTATCTATTTAAGTTCCTGTATCTCTATAGTGATGTGCACAGACATTTTCAAGGACAGGGGAGAAAAGAAAAGTAAAGAAAAGGCACATACAGCACATTCTCACCGCTCAAGAGGACACAAAGTTTAGTTAAAGTTACTTTTTTCCGAGGGACATGTCCATATGTTCTACAAACGGACTAAATCCACAGACCACTTAAGTAAGTTTTTAGTAAAAATCCAGCATCTGCCCCACAACTTTTTCAAAAAAAGTAATGCATCTATCTATCTATCTATCTATCTATCTATCTATCTATCTATCTATCTATCTATCTATCTATCTATCTATCTATCTATCTATCTATCTATCTATACACACATTGATAAACTATATCTATACAGCATATATATATATATATTTATATAGAGAGAGAGAGTGAGAGAAAAAGAGATTGATTGATCAACAGATAGATAGATAGATAGATAGATAGATAGATAGATAGATAGATAGATAGATAGATAGATAGATAGATAGATGGATAAGCAGTATATCTGTGTGTATACTTCCCAAGGACATCAATAAACTAAATATGGAGTCTATCGGGAAACTTTTCTAATCAACAACAATGACAAACAAGTACAGAAAAGACTTATTTGAAAGTATACTGGAAACATTTTTGAAAATTACTTAATTGCAAGATTAAAGTCTGGGAAAACAAAAAAAGGAAATAGTTAACTGCACGTTTAGGTCGATAAATAACAGAACAGATTTGGGGTGTTGTTGGGAGGATATTCATGTTTGCATTGCAAATGCAAAATAATGTGTTTTTAATCATTTGTTAAATAAAGCAAATAAAATTTGAAAAATAAGTTATGATCAAAATGTACACAAAAACTTTTTCTTTTAAAACACAAGAAAGTTTATTGTAAAGATTTTAAAATAAATGTACCTACCACTCATTTTCTGCTTTGAGAAGCTCTGAAATAAAATCAAAGAAGGAAATGTCAGCCTTGATTCAGAACTGATGTTACAGAAGCAGAATAGATTTTAGAGTGAAGTTAATAAATATGAAATACATCGGCATATTTGGTCATGACCACTCATGATGTGCAAAAGAGTAAAGGGGATTTTTGTGACACTGACTTGCTTTAGAATAATGGATTTATTCCAAAAAAGCAACACCAGAATCATACAGGCACTGCAGGATACCTGGGAGAGACTGCAGTGCCTGTGTGTCCTTCTCTCCCAGACTTCAGTTTGATCACAGTTTATATAGGATTAGGAGGATCCTATACAACTTCTGAAATCTGATCTCCTAAAAGGATCCCCTAACATCTGGACAGCAATAAAACTAGACTTGATCCGTACACTTCATTAACAGTACATCTGCATTCCTGGTTTAAATGGTCATCTGCAGCCCTCCCATGATCACATTCCTAAGGATGCATAATTTTGCCTTTCATAGATACACATCAGATACTTCAACATCATTCATTTACATTTACCAAAGACTCGACATAAACCTCTCATGATGGATTTCTTACCTGAGTGATGTTCGATGCTAAGGAAAAGTTAAACTCTGCGTGTTCTCAGCTCAGTTGAAGGTCTATAATTGGTGTGCTTCGATTTTAATACTCAAAACAAGTGGAAACTGAAAGAATATGAGAACATACAAGCACAGAGAGAGGGAGGTGCTGACAGTTATGTCTTTCCTTCCCCCTGCCATAAAAGGAGATAACAGTCAAATTAACAAAAACATGAACATACTTCATGAGCTTTAAATCTTTTCTAAACTCATGATAACGAGAAGACCTGTGGGAAAGTGATAACTCATCATGCATGTGTGGACAGTTTTTACCTACAAATGCAGGAATGAGACCCAAAACACAGAAGTGAGTTAGCATTTTAGCTCTTCCAATGCCCATAAGGTCTGTGGAATTTTAGATTAGCTTTTTGGATATAAAAACATCAAATATCATCAGTGATGAACTCGTGCCAACATAATATTTACATTTAATTTTGTAATGTACAAGTCACCTGATCTCTCCCTGTGTCCAATTTAAAAGTTCAATGTTGCTTTCAAAGGGACGGCTGCAAAAAAGGGCCACAAAAATAATATCTGATTATTTTTAATAAAATATACATTTACTATAGTCACAGCCATGAGCACCAACTTGATAAGTCATTTTCTAGAGAGGAAAAAACTCATGCAGGAGTTCATAACATGGGGTTACAGGATGGACAAGTGATGGTTAGTTTTACCTTCTTTCACCATGTTGTAGTTTGTTGACTGCTGATAGCTCTTAAGTCTCAATGGTTATGTTTAAGATTAAAAAATTCTTGATAATTTTACCTCATTGATTGGCAGATTTCCCTACAAAAACACACCATCCCTGCTATGCTCTACAGAAGCTCTCAACTCAATTTAGATTTTTGTTGGGATCAGATTTTTTTGCATGTTTTTCACTTTATAATTTAAATATGACTGCCATCAGACTTCAGTGTTGAACTATTTACTGACATGAAGTGATGCACATGCGCAGACTCATGAAGCTTTGTGAAAAATCAGACAGGAAGACTTACAGTATATATTCATTCAGTCCTGACTTTTTCATATAAAAGGATGCATTAGCTGTTTTTAGTCCAACTGTATCCTTTTCACTCACCTACCAACCACAAAACACTGCAGCTGATAATCCTGCAGCAGCATCATCTATCAGCTGCAGTAGAGAGCTTTCTGAGGTCCTGTCCAAGAGGAACTTATGTACTCACTTATCAATTTTAACTTTGGTGACCAAGCAACACAACCTGTCGCACATCCAGAACGACAGGGTAGCACGACTGTGAGTGTGAGCAGGTCTCTCAGATCACATTGGTCGCATCGAAGGAGGGCTGATCCCACTCCATCACAGCAGCACATTAAGTCCTGTTGCTACCAAGTTGTTCGCTATGGATCAGCACGGTTTGGCTCAGACCAGATCGGTAAAGCCTGATCCTGTTTGCGTTTCCACAGTCAACTGAACCCTACTTGGTGGGCGGCGTATAAGCCAGATGCCGATAGCATGACATCGTAGCAGCGCAACACCGTATAACACAGTAAACACGTAACACATGACACAGTAAAAGAGCAACAATGGAAGACATCCAGCAATTCTTCTTTTTTGTGATCAGCATGTGGCTTTTGCTCTGGCAACCAAGCTTTGTTTCAGAGAAGGCTGTGTGCCAGTTATCTTCATGAAGGCGAGTGAAAATTAAAACGTGGCGGGGCTATGTGTTGTTCTGCTGTTGCACAGGAAGTGACGTCTCCTTCAACCAGTCAATAGACTGCAGTGTTTCTGGCTCTACCTTCTGGGGTCGGATCGGTATGCTTGGCACCCCAACAGAAGGGTCCCAAAAAACAGGACAATACGGTTTGCTTATAAGGCTATGTAAATGCCACAAAAAGCAAGCCGTACCGAGATGAACTGAACCCTCTGGCGGAAAGCATTGGCTTAACTGTACATGGAGAGTGGTCGCCCTGGTTGCATTTGGTGGGAATGCAGCCTGATAGCCAAAGAGTCTCTGACCACAAAGACTTTGCACATTGTCAATCATATTAGCTTGTGCAATAAACAAGTTTTCACTCAAAATTGGTCTGCCCTGATTGATAATCCAGCGCGTGTGTCTCAGTTTTGAGGTTGTTTTGCAATCAAAGTTCTGACAAAGTGATAAAGGAGAAGAAGAAGATTGAGAGAGCAGACATTTTAATAATCGCCTTTTGTGGGGCCGTGGCTGCAGGATCTGTACAGAGGTCTATGTGGATGTGGAGTCTGAGCCAGGAGTGGAGGGCCTGTGATGTGAGGGCCTTCACTGACGGTCGACATTGTTTACATTGAAACCTGCCCCATCCTGACTCCTTCAGGGCAGATTTGTGACATTTGTCCCACAACAATAAAGCAAAAGAAATGACCAAAGTTGGGTCATTTTGGAAAACAGAGATTTTTTTGATGAAGAACATAGAAAGTGGCCTGGACCTGATTTAAAAAAATGGATTTGTGCCGTTCTGGCCGGCAGAGAGAACTCAGATATGGGTCTAATTTTGGCCACTTTTGCCTGCAGTGTGGTGACACGTGTTACCTTGGGTGGTGGAAGTTTTTAAGCAGTTCACTCCCCTTGGCAGTATAATTCATCAGCCTGCTAACTGCGAGGTCAGTCACAGACTTGGCCTGGATTATGGGGCCGTGTGCTCACTGGATAATGCTACACACAAACGCATGCATTGTGCAAGGATCTGCTTAAAGGATACCTGAAGAGTTGGCACTTGGTCTGGCATAGACCTGGATCATGGCCATCAGGAGGCCGGAGAAGCACAGGGAACAGGTTGATGAGGCAAAGTACCAAACCAGCATATACTCCCATAGCTGACCTGACAAGTGTTACATCAAACTGACAACTTTTACTTTCTATGTAGCCTGACAATAGCTCTTAACTTGGGCTTACTATTTAAATGCTTCAAAAGTCAAATCAGTAGACCTTGTTCATGAAGATTATCATGATGAATAAAAGGTGTATTTTAATTGATATCACGTGATAATAAGCACAGAGATTATCAGGAATTAATCATCCAAAACCCATCAAAAATCCTTTAGGTCTTTACATAATGCTAACTTCTGCGTGGCCTACAAAACACTTCATCCCTGCTCCAATCCGACAAAGCCAGTCGGAGGAGTTGGAAGCCAATTTAATGCAGTTGTCATGTTAAAAACTCTGTATTGCACTAACTGAAGATCAGCCTTATAAACTGACAAAGAAGCAGAACTGGAGACTGTCTGACAGACTTCACATAATTTTAGCCATGCATTCTACAATATTATAAGAACATAAAGACATTGAGGTCTCTGGTTCTCATTTTTATATTATCACCTGCCTTTATATGCATCATGAATGCAAAATGTGAAACGGAAAGCAGAAAGACCTTGAGACAGAATAAGGTAACCTCAGGAGACCTGAAGGCTACAAGAATCATATCTAAGAAACACTCAGGGTGTGTTTTTGCAATTATGTAAGGTACTTACTTGGCAGGATTTATGAGCAGGACAACATCTCAATATGTCTCTTCCTGTATCTTTTTTCAGCCCAAAGCTCACCACTCCCTTCCTTTGTTTAGTTTTCATGTTGCATCACGTCTATTGTCCTTATAGTTTCGTCTTTCCTCCAATCCTTAGGGCCTTAACTCGTGCCAAGAAGTTAAAGAGGATACCCCAAGAAGTTTCCCAACATCGTTATTAACAATGCCAAACAAAAGCAACCCATTGCAGCACCAAAAACCATAAACTCATCTTTGTTTAAAAAGGTTTTAATTGATTCCATTTAGTTGATGCAGAATTTGTAAATGCAGGTTAATTGTATTTTAAATAAAAGGCAAGATAGATGTAAAAGAATAAGGGCTGGGCCACCCTTCCCTAAACCTAGAACACGTGCTGTGTGTCGGGTCTCATCTCCCATGGGGCCCCGATTGCACAAGGGGATGCATTTGTGCATATACGCTACTCCAAGGCACGCTGTCACATCTCATTGCCCTATGTTTTCACCCATTTCCCTTGCTACTCCATTTTCAGGGACAAGGGGTAACAAAGAGGAAGGAGTTTAAAGGAGAATTTGGATTTAGCCAGAACTTCGTGGCACAATTTATCTCAGCTGCTTTTCATCAGACATGAATCCATCTAGACTGGAGAACATTTCTTTCCCATCAGCCCTGATAAACATTTAGTAAACATTTTTTTAATGTCTTTTTGACACCAGATGCATTCACCTCTGATGAAAATGAGTGGTAAAATGACCGGCTGGTGGTCTTCAGGCCCAGATTTAGAAGCCAGAAACCCCTGGGCCATAAAATTTGGGGGCCCCCCTAATGGCCACCCCAGAGCCTGCAGCTGTTGATCACAACCTCAGAGCTAACACCTGTGCCTGATCTGTTGCACAGGCTGATATTTGCAGTAATACTTTCCTTGGTTATACGTAGTAAATAATCTACAGTGGCTGGCAGGAATGGTGTGGAAAAGAGGAACTTGTTGGTCGGTTAGCCCTGGCTGCTCTATAATTGCAGATATATCTTTCCTGTGTTTGCTTTTATCTGCAGGTTCCTCAATCAAGAAAAAATAGATCAACATTCTGACCTGAAGGAGGCTCCTAAAAAGCAGCAACCTCAATTTAAGAGGATCTTTGACACAAACTAAGCCCGCATTTTTATGACATTATTAAGCACAGAGGAGTTTGGCAGCTTTCATTTATTTAACAGGTAACACTATACATTAAGGTTCCATCATAAAAGTGAATAAATGCTTAAAAAGAATCATTTACCAATTAATAGGCACTTATTAGGCACTATAAAATGCTCATTAACATTAAAAAAACTTTTTATTAAGCATTCATTTGTGAGGTATAAACATCTATTAACAATAAATAAGCACTTATAATGTACTATAAACTGCTCATTAACATTAGTAACACTTTTTTAAGTGCTCATTTGTGAGGTATAAGACATTTATTAAAGGTTAATAAGGAACATTTTCAGGTACTGGATCCAAAGTGGGAACAGTGTCTCATTGAGGTTAATAAATTCTGAACTTTACATTTATTAAGATTAATTAATATTTAATTGTGAGCTTAATAAAAGCTCACGATGCATATTTGCAGGTACCAGATCTAAAGTGATAAAAGTGTCTTATTGAGGTAAACAAATTCGTAGTCATGTACTTTGCATTAATAAAATATAAGCAACTGCACATTTGTATATACTAGGACTTAAGTGGGAACAGTGTCTGATTGTTGTTAATAAATTCTTAACAATGCACTCATAGGTCCAGAACGCCTCGAGTAGTTATTTTTACCTTTAAACAGAATACCTTTTGTGGTGAATCTTACAAATGCACAGATAGACAAGTCTTTCAGAAAGGTTTTAGTTGAACAGGCTCAAAAGTACAATGAACAAAACATTTTAAGCATATGTGTTGAAACGACGATGCAGTTCTAAAAAAATAACAGGCCATGTTGTTCCCACTTTAGATCCAGTACCTGCAAAGGGTCCATATTAATCAAAAATAAGTGTCTTATTCCTCACAAAGGAATGGTTGTTATTCTAAAATGAACCCTTATGAATAAGCATAAATGTTATTAGATATATATTTGATGTTAATAGCAGACATATTCAGAAAGAGGAATTCTAACAAAGTCTTCAAATGTTCTTATGTGCAATAATAAATATAAAATCTTTAATTTACACTTTATGTAATATTATTAATGTTTATAAGTTTCTTATAGTGTTCTTATAAGCAATAATATCTACTCTGCTTCAGTATACAATATAATCGGATTAGTGTTTAGAAGCATCTCACAGTGCCCTATCAGTGCCTATTAATTGCTAATTGATGCTAATTAAGCTTTAATAAAAGCTTAATAAGCTGCTTATAGTGTTTTTATAAGCATTAATAATTATTTTACTATACTTTGATTAACACTTAATATGATGATATAAATGTTTATAAGCATAATAAACACACAAACACAAATTGTTAATTGGTGCTTAGTAAGCATTAACTTAAGGTTATTATCCTCTTATAGTGTCCTTATATGCAATTATAATTTTGTTATTATGCATCAATTCACACTTAATATGATCGTATTAATGTTTATCAACATCTTATAGTGCCTTATTAGTGCTTATTCATTGTTAATTTTTGCAAATGTTCCCTCTTCAAATTTAGCTGTGTGATGGTGTTTTCAGTTTGACGTAAAAAACTCTGACACGTTATGTCTATATGATGCAGGTCTAAGTTTTAAAGAAATGCTTATTACATGGCAAAATAATGTGCAATAGAGTTTTAAACTAATACAGATGTAAATGCACTTTTTTAAATACTGAGGGCAAATTGGGCAATTTTGGTAAAAGTGTATCTCTGGGCCTGTCATATTAAAAAGCACATGTCACCACCTCCTCCAATAAATTTGTATGATTTATTTTATTTCTTTTAGAAAATTAGGGTAAAATGTATACATGTGCATATTTGCTGATTGTGAGTCATTTGCAGAATTAATTTTTAGATAACATAAAGTTATGGACTTATCCATAAGAGTGTATATACATATGTATATATATATATATATATACATATCTATATATATATATATATATATATATATATATATCTATATATATATATGTATATATATATATATATATATATAGATATATATATATATTTATATATATATATAGATATATAGATATATATAAATATATATATATATATATATATGTATATATGGCTTAATCAGGCATTGTCACTGCAACAAAGTGTCATACAAGATGTACATTTTAGAAAGCTAAATTTTTTATGGATGGTAAATAAATTTTAGAGGTTTTGTACAATAGGACCATTTTATTTACACTTTTAAAACATCAACAAATATACTGGTGGTATCTTTAAAGTACCATTTAATAAAACTCCAGGCAGGGTTCAGAGTGATCATTGTGATTGATAACTAAAAGTCTGCAAGATGTTTAGGATGTTGTCCTCTCTCCATGAGATCAACAGGTGCACACAAACTGTTTAATACAGAATGAAACCATAACTTTTAGTGTCATTGGTTGAACCTCTAGCATCACTGATCTGACTGTAACCGTCTCTTTGGACACGAAGGGCTTCAATTTGGCCAATAGAAGTGCAGAAGCTAAAATGTAGTTAATCTCACACCTCTCCTTTAAATATTAACCTACCTAAATAAACATCAAATAAACATAACACACAGAAAAAAACTCCTAACTTTGTCACAAGACAGATGAGGATTTCCACGCACAGGCCCAGTATGTTCAACAGTACCCATATGCAAGGACCGGGCACCGCCATATCAGCATGGGCCGGCATCAATTAGACCTAAAGTTAGGTTTAGGCATGAGGCCTCGAGTATTAAGATTTAGAGCACGCATTAAGGGAAGGTCTTCCCCCCCATGACCACACTGTTCTCATCGTAGCGCCAAACAAGTAAGAAAATACACGAAGAAGACACCAGATATGGTGGCACCCAGGCCCTGCAGATGGGTGCCTCTCAATATGTGCTCTTGTGCTCCTGTGCACTCCAAATCGTCCAAGAGCACCCTCTTGTTTCAGTCATGCATCTCTCCTGCAAGCTTGAATCAGATGGCTTTTCCCGGAAGGCTATTTCCCAGAATCCCTTTCTGTTCTGCAACATTCCAAGCTGCTGACCAGTGGCTGACCTGAACTGTTGTTACCCTGGTGATCTGACAGGCGGGGAGGCTGTTCATGGTTATGTAATTCACTGTTTAGGCCTCCTCACCTCATGATGGATCATCCGTCTGTTAGAATCTGTTTAAATGTTGATGCTGATTATGGGAAAGTTTCTTAGATTGTTTCCACAAACCATGTGTTATCACATCAACTAAACTTTTAATTCTATTCATAATAAAATCAGTGACTTTAAATATTCTGTGTAAAACTTTGAGCTGTGTGCAGCAGCAGTGAGAATCATACCAAACCAGAATGCTGTACCTTTTGAGTGTCAGCTTAAATTCAGTTAAAGATATTTTTTTAAAACAAACAAGCAGGCATGTGTTTTGCAGTAGTGAATTTTAGAGAGATGCTTATGATGAGAGACAAGAGGCAAGAAGAGCATAATAATGCTGTTTAGAGACGAACTCAGAACAAAAGCTGAAGAATAAAGAGCAACCATCACAATTAATAATCGTATAAACAAGCTAATAAAGTATCTTCAAGTATTTGTCCCTGTTTAATTAGTGTAATCCAGTGGTTCTCAGTCATTTTCTGACGTTCCCTCACTCCTCTATTAAAATATAATTGAAATACAATTAAAAAACAATGAATAACCCTTATAGTTAAATCACAGATTTTCCAAACAAAACTCAATTTCCAGTTTTATTTTAAGTTTTTTCACTCACAGAAAACATTCAAGTCCTGTGGTGAAATCAGATTTGGATGCTCTTAAATTAAATCGACTTAGAAGTTCAAACTTAAAAAAATAAATCTTCACAGTGTGAGCCATGAAAGTGTGCACCTTTGACTTTGTGTGTTAGCTTATTATTGGTTTTCATGGAAACCTCAATCCAGACAAAAGCCTGAAGGTGGCAGCCTGGTTTGAACTGATTTACTTAATGGGTTAATATGTTTCATATGAACATAAATTAGCCATGTGATTGTTAGCTCGTCTTCTTGTACTGCAAAAGCCTGTATTTTTTCTAAAGATGAAACAGAAACCAGGACGTCAATGTTCAGAAAGAAATCACTTTACTCTGAGCCTTTCTTACAGTGTGTAAAAAGGTTTTATTCAAAGTTATTACAGACAGAAAATTATAAAACTTCTGATGTTTTATATAGTCTTATTTAACTCAAATACAAAGGTCTTTTTCAAGGGTTGTTCCCGCACTATTGCCAATGCAAATAAAAAAGAACACACAGACCAAAACAAAGGGACTGCAGCAAAGAAAAGTTTCAACAGACCTAGAAAGGAAATCATCCTCCTGAAATGTAAAATGTTCAGAATCATATCACTGACTAGAACCATCAGAGATACAAAGACACAGCTCTATAGGAGACAAAATGATCCATCTCACCAGAGTTTAAATGAAACCCCAGAACCACCCACAGAAAAGCCAATTTCACCATCAGCAGCCTTGAATCCAGTTCCCAGGACCTTTGCTTCAACACCGTCCTTTCCAACTCCAACCCCGGTGTCTGCTGACAAACCGAGTGTAGCTTTGACTGGACCTGCTGATGTTGAAACCTCGCCCAGTGTGGCATCGATCTTGGCAGTCACCCCATCCTCTCCAGCTTCAAACCTGGTTCCTGCAGAGGGCCCACGAACCCCGATGTTGCCGATGCCGATGTTATCTGTATGGATTAAAATAAAAAGACACAATGTAAAAGCGGCTGAAATGAGTTTCCTTCACAGGGTGACCGGGCTCTCCTGTAGAGATAGGGTGGGAAGCTCGGTCATCCGGGAGGGGCTCGACTTTGACTATAATCTTATCAAGAGTCAACAAGATGAGCAGTGTGTGTATGTGTGTGTATATATAGATGTATGTGTATACATACATGTATCTATGTACATATCTAGTATATAGTCTCTTGAGATAACTTCTTATGAATTGACGCTATACAAATAAAGACTGATCCACTTCCAGAAGTACTGGGAAGATCGGGATCTCCAAATTCTGAGTGGAAAATTTCAACTGGACCGCCCCTTAAGCTGGAATTTCCTACTGGGAACTTGAGGGATCCTCACCACCTCTGAGCTGACAATCAATGATGGCTGCCCCCAGTGTAAACAGTCTTTAAGCTCCTGTAATGTTCTGTTGATTTGCACTTCTGACTAATGTTATGGCACCAAATCAGCCATATACACAGTATTGTTTGACTTATACTTATGGAAATGCTGCCATAGTGTTATCTACATTCTTCATGTAGTATATGTGGACAACAAAGAAGGCTGGCTAACAATGGCTAACAATAGCCTGGTAGGTCCGCACATTTTTTCTGACTTTGTAATTGGAAAAAAAAAAAAACCCAACTAGGAAAATCTGATTTCTGTCAGAAATAAAGCACTAATGATAAAAACCCTTTATGTCTGAAAGGGGGATAAATATACAGAAACACATGCATAAAACAAAATAAAAATAATAAGTTCTATTTCTCTGATCTCTGGGATGGAGGAGGTCTGTGAGGTGGGTGTAGTGTGGACATTCATATTTGCATTTCAGTTGTTAATTTGTTTTGTATCATTTACTTAATATTATATGCTTTTTAAAAGATGTTAGGAAAAAAATATCAACCAAATGTTGTGTTTCTTGTTAAGCACAAAAGGTTGAGTGTAGTTATTTTTAAAACATATCTTTTCTTAAAGCAAATGTACCTACCGCCCATTTTCTTCTTTGAGCAACTCTGAAATAGAAAGAAAAATAGGAAATGTCAGCCTGGAGTCAAAACTTATGTTAAAGACACTTGTATTCTAACGTACACTTACATTCAACAAAGAATACACATAAACGCGATGATGAATTTCTTACCTGTCTGTGTCTTGATGTTCAGGAGAAGTTCAGTGCTGCGTGCTCTCAGCTCAGTCTAAGATCTGTGCTCAGTGTGCTCTGGTTATATACACAAAAACAAAAAGGAAACTGAAAGCTTCTGAGAACATATTAACACAGAGAGGGAGGAGCTAACGGTCTTTCCCTCGCTCTGTCATTAAAGGAGGTAACACCAGTTATGTCAAATCAAGACAAACATGAGCATATTTAATTATCCTCATATTTTTCCATCAGAAAGGCAACCAAACACGAGTTAAAAAAAAGACATGAGACAATGATAACTCATGTGAAGACAGTTTGTTTTGCTACAAATGCAGGAATAAGTCAGAAAACATGGAAGTGAGTTAGCAATTGAACACTTCCCATGTCGATAGAATTTTAATGTAGCTTTTTGGATGAAAATCTCAAATATGACCAGTCATTTACTCATGCTGACATTATTTTAACATGTGACTTTGCAACTTAAAATGCATCTGGTTTTGCCCTGACTTTAAATTTAAAAGATTTTTGTGCTTTTAAAGGGACGGCTACTAACAAACTGTCACAACAAACAAAGACCACAAAAATAGTCTGATTAATCTGATCATTTTTAATAAACAGTAATAAATATACCACAGCCACAGCCATGGGCACCAACTTGATAAGTCATTTATTGAGAGGAAAAATCACCTGCCTTTATATGCATCATGATTTCTCAATGTGAAACAGAAAGCAGAATGACCTTGAGACTGACATGATAAGGCCACCTTAGGTGACCCTCCGTTTACGGGGTCAAGACAGTGAAAACAGTTTATGAATCATTCGGGTGTTTTATTGTGTTAATATAAGAGCTGATTAAGCAAGCTTTATGAGCAGGACTACATCTCAGTTCATCCCCATCTCTGTGTTTGTTTTCAGTCCAAAGCTCACCACTCCCTTCCATTGTTTCATTCACATGATGAACCCCTCCTGCTTGCCCTGATAGTTTTGTCTGACTCCAATCCTTAGGGGGCCTTTACCCCAAGATGTTTCCCAAAATTTTATTGAGTATATGTTTCAAATTCATCTTTTAATATCACTAATCAATAATTGTCAGATTCAGCTTGTTGATGTACGGTTCTTGTGAACTTTTTTTTGGATAAAAGTGTCTGAAAGGCAATATGGGAACTATTCCGCAACTTTCTGAGCGACGACTTAGTCAAACACATTCATCATTACAAGCCTGTACGCCTGCTTGGCCCATGTCACATACACATCTAATGTCTACACACACAAACCAAATCAAAACCAAAACCTGACAGTCTGACAAAGTAACATGAGCAAAATAACCTCTGAAATACTGACCAATGACACCACACATGCATGACCATCATATATTAAAGAAATCAGCCATGCTGCCTAGAATAGCTCCAATCTACTCAGCAGCATCATATAATACACAGTGCTAACAATTCATAACAAGTTTACACTGATCAGACCTTACCTTTAAACACAAGCTGAATCTGACTTTTTTTCTTTTTCATTTCCAATGTCTGATTTTAAGTGGTGTTTAAGACATAGCGCACCCACACTTTAATGGATAGCTCGCACCTGTCATAATTCTGTTCTCTGTCTTTACTTAAAGTGATATTCCGGGATGGAACAAGTTGGGTCCTATCACAAGGTTTAGCGCAGAAATTACCCCTACAGCAGTGTTTCTGTGCAGCAGAAGCCCAGGGCATCCGCACCATGGATGTATTATAAGAACTTGATAGCGTGGCTCTGCCTTCCACCATGTAATGGATTTGAAGCCAGAATATCCCCCGTCAGGGCGCCGCCATTGTGCAACCAGTGGAGAATCTGGACCATATTTGGACGCTGCTGTCGCAAACGGTCGCAACACTCCGCAGCATACGCCGTACACAATCATTGTGAAGCTGCCGTAAACTGCGGTCATTTTTAAACTCTAATGACTAATAAAAAAAACTTTTCAGAAAAAAGAGGACTTGGGAAACACGCAGCCCAATAATACTGTAATATCACCACAGCATACCGATGGGAGAAATATTTCTATGAGGTGTAATAATTTTTTGAAGTTTCACTTCGGCCCGTCCAGATGAATGGAGGAGACGGAGATTTGACCTATACTGCAGCCAGTCACCAGGGGGAGCAGGCGGCTTCAATTTTAGCCTAGCATCATGGCGTCCACGTTTTTTACAATCTATGGTCCGCACCAACCCCGCCCTGCTCCCGGCCTGCTCGTATGCCGAGTTCCGCTGCACTCAGACAGGGCCATATTTTACTTGACCAAAAACACAAATAAACGGACTCCCACTGAAAAAATCTGATGTCGGTCTGCATTTACGCTTTATTTGGAGAATTTTCAGGGTGTTACTTTCACACAAAAACAGGCTCTAGTTCTCATAGAGCCGTTAAACGGCCTCCGCTGCAGAGCCACAGTGCCTCGTAGCTGCATGTAACTGGGCATGAAGAGAATGAATGAGCATGAGATACTGATGGATAACTAACATAGAAACTCTGAACCATCAGTGAAGTTAATGTGAGAGTGAATGGGTGTGAATGGGTATGCGTGACCCGTGGTGTAAAGCAGCTTTGAGTAGTCAGAAGAGTCAAGTGCATTTACTGATGACCATGTATTTCATCTTCCCTCCAATCCTCAGGGCCTTGACACATGCAGGAGAGTTACAAAAGGTATCCCAAGAATTTTCCCAAAATTGTTTTATCCACTACATTGTCAGATTCTTCTTATTGATCGTGCAGTCCTTGCCATGGAAATGAAAGACTTATTGCTGCAATGCCAAACAAAAGCAACCTTTTGCTAGAAAATATCAGTGAGTCCTTATTTAAACAAGTCCTCATGGATTTCATTTGGTTGATGCAGAGTTTTCAAATTCAGATTAGGTTTATTTAAAAATATTAAAAGATTTACAATAAAAGGCAAAATAGACACCAGGGAATAACTATAAATGGAGAAAATAAGTGCCACAGATAGTAGCACCAGGATATATGTGTCTGAAAGAAATGTGATGAAGCTAAAATCTATTCTATCCCACTCATTTTCTTTAGTTATTAATCAGTTATAAAGACCTCCAATGTATATAAACATCTCACTAACATAACACTCAAAAAAACTATCTTCATCAAATGACCAAGTTCAGGAAATTCTGAGGAATGATCTCAACATCAGTCCCATTACACTCACTTGTGCCCTTGTGCACTAAAAAAACTGTCCAAGAGTGCCCTCTAGTTTCATGAATGTGTCCTTCCTGCAGGTGTTCATCAGACCGCTCTTCCCTGAAGGCTGTTACCCAGAATCCTTTTTTGTGTTCCAGTGTTTCCAGCTGCTGACCAATGTGGGAGCAGAACTGTTGTTACTCTGGTGATCTGACAGCCAGTTAGACTGAATGAAGGTGAAAAAACAATTCCTTTTAAATGTAAGTGGAAAGTTTATTAACAAGAAATTCATGTTAAACACAGTTAACAGGTTTAAAACAGATAGAAAGTTGATTATATACACAATTAGAAAGTGAAAGAAACTGACACTTTATATTAAATGAGACAAATTTAACTTTTGGTCTTTATCCCTCATAGATCCACACTTGATGCTTTTGAGATGCCATCATTTGCCTCTTCAACACAAACAGAAGTGATGCAGAGATTGATGTTGACAAAACTGTCCCATTTCTGCTCTGATCAGCTTTGTCCCTATTTATGCTTACAGCTGCATGCCCAACCAGGAAGACTTTAGAGCTGAAGTGTGGGCACTGAAACGGGGTACATAACTTTAAGCTAAACTAACCCTTTGTTAAGCCCCGCCCTCTCCAGGAAGAGATCTTTTGTCAGGCCACACCCTCCTAGGTTACTGTTGCTAAGTTAGACAAACTTCACTGTCATCAGTTTTCTTCAGGCAGATCAATCTACACAGCAAGGTTGAGAAGTTGGCACACATCTGCAAGATTAAAACACTCTGAGCTTGTTTCACTCTCTCAGGATGCACAGCAGGAATCCTCTACTGTTAAATTCTACCAGGAAAAATCATTTTAAAGTTCACAACAGGCCACATAACTGAGAAACTGTGTGCTGATTTTTACAGTGTTCATCTGGAAAAATGGGTGCAGTGTCTTTCATTGTCTGTTCAGGCAATTCATCAATAAAATATGTTTCTATTATTATTATTATTATTATTATTATTATTATTATTATTATTATTATTATTATTATTATTATTATTATTCAATGCACAAATCAAAGAGAACAGAGCCGAGTATTTTGGTGTTGAAAATTAGAAATTAACCTTATCATATTTTCATGTCTATCTATCTATCTATCTGTCTGTCTGTCTGTCTGTCTATCTATCTATCTATCTATCTATCTATCTATCTATCTATCTATCTATCTATCTATCTATCTATCTATCTATCTATCTATCTATCTATCTATCTATCTATCTACTGGACCTGAAACCATTCATGCAGAAGATTGAAATTGAGGACTTTGTCTACCTCACCACAGTTCTACAGAATGTTAGGACCAAAAAAGGACACTAAAGTTAAAACACTCACTTTGAGTTCAACGGCCTGTTATTTGTTATTTTTTATTCCAATTACCTGGGTAAAGCAAAGTGTGTTTGATAATTTGTTGTTATGTTTCTTTCCTTCAATCTATCACTCTATTATCTTCTTATTGTCTCTTTATAATTATGTATAAACTCATGTTACTGATATGTAGATGTTGACCTGTAGCTATGAAATATTTTCCTAGAGAGCTTCAGTTATCTAAAGTTGACTATATCCACTCCTTTTGTTTTACTTTACATAACCGTCTGTGCCCTCTGGTTTGAATCTTTTGGTCTCTCTATGACCTGATAGTGGATTTATTGTTCCCATAATATGAACTATTAAACCACATTGTTTTCAAATATATGGAAACAAAACATTTGCATATTTCAGAAAGAGTTATTTATCTTCCTGGAAATAAAAGCTACAGTGGGGAAAATAAGTATTTGATGCACCTCAAATTTGTAAGATTTCCCAGTTACAAACAATAAAATCTGTCATTTTTATTTTTGCTAGACTTCAACTGTGAGAGACAGAATAAAAAAATCTGAAAATTACATGGCATGTTTTTTTTTATTATTTGTTTTTTTTAATTTCTTTACATTTTTAGCATTAAAGGATAACTTCGGTTCCTGCAGCTTTTACATTGTTTCTAGAATGAAGAACAACAATATACTCACCCAGAAGGCTTTCCTGATGCAAACGGTGCTTCGGGAGATATTTAGATCCAAAATCGAGCAGCGGACACCGATATAATGGTAGCCTGTAGGGCATAGATCGCCGCTCCTAAAAACTGCATTAATCGTCCAAAAACTCATGTTTTTCACCAATATTCCATCATGATTCGCGCCGAATGGACGGCCATTGCAGCCTGTGTCACTCCACACAGCGCTGTGTGGCTGAACCAACGAGTTTGTTTACATGCTCTTCGCATGCGCAGTGCGACTCATTGTTTCAGGGCAGCTACAATCGACTTTCTTCTTCCAGTTTTGTGCAAAATGGACGAATATCTATGGGATGAAGATGTTGTGGAGGAGGACTTTGAATATGATGGACGTCCTTACAGGTTGGAGCCACAGTATACAGATAAGGAGCTGATAGAAATGAAGAAGTGATCGCAACGCCTGGAGAGTACATGCGCAGAGGTACCCGGTCTTTCACAGTTCAGAGGTTAGTTCAGCCACACAGCGCTGTGTGGAGAGACACAGGCTGCAATGGCCGTCCCATTTGAATCATGATGGAATATTGGTGAAAAACATGAGTTTTTGGACGATTAATGCAGTTTTTAGGAGCGGCGATCTATGCCCTACAGGCTACCATTATATCGGTGTCCGCTGCTCGATTTTGGATCTAAATATCTCCCGAAGCACCGTTTGCATCAGGAAAGCCTTCTGGGTGAGTATATTGTTGTTCTTCATTCTAGAAACAATGTAAAAGCTGCAGGAACCGAAGTTATCCTTTAAGCAAGTATTTGATCACCCACCAACCAGCAAGAGTTCTGGCTCAGTCAGACTCCAACCTTACCACCACGGGCAAGACCAAAGAGCTGTTTATGGACAACAGGGACAAACTGATAGACATGCTCAAGGCTGGATGGACCACAGGACAACAGGCAGGCAGCAACAAGGCTGACATGCTTAAATGTCCACGCCTTTTTTGTTTTAGTTTTGAGTGCTGTATTTGTGGAGTTTAGTCAGAGAAATATCCCAAACTCTTGGTTTAACATCAGGAGCTCAGTGCTGCCTTTTCTTCTGAAGACCACAAGATGGCGTCAGATCCAAACAGAGTCAAACCCTGTGGTGAGATCAGACTGAAGCTGGTGACTTCTTGTTAGATTGATATAATATCCAGTTCATGGTTATCTAATTCACCGTTTAGGCCTCCTCTCCTCATGATGGATCATTTGTCTGTTAAAATCTGTTTAAATGTTGATGCTGATTATGGGGCAGTGTCCCTTTAGATTGATTCACAAACCATGTGTTATCACTTCAACTAAAAGCAGGTGATGGTTCATTTTTAATTCATTCTATCTGCTCTTTTATATCATTTAATTTTCTACAAAATCAGTGACTATATCACTTCTAACATCTGATCTTCTAACATCTGGACAGCAATAAAACTAGACTTATCTATCACTTGATCCGTACACTTCATTAAAAGTACATCTGCATTCCTGGTTTAAACAGTCATCTGCAGCCCTCCCATGATCACATTCCCAAGGATGCATACTTTTGCCTTTCATAGATACACATCACATACTTTAACATCATTCATTTACATTCACCAAAGACTCAACATAAACTTCTCATGATGGATTTCTTACCTGGGTGATGTTCGATGTTAAGGAAAAGTTAAACGCTGCGTGCTCTCAGCTCAGTTGAAGGTTTGTGCTTTGATTTTATTACTCAAAAACAAGTGGAAACTGAAAATATCTGAGAACATGGGAGCACAGAGAGAGGGAGGTGCTGACAGTTATGTCTCTCCTTCATCCTGCCATAAAAGGAGATATTACCAGTTTGGTCAATTTAAGACAAACATGAGCATACTTCAGATTTTTCCCACCACAAAGTCATCCAAACTCGTGTTTAAAAGAAGACATGGGAAAGTGATAACTCACCATGCATGAGGGGACAGTTTTTTCCTATAAGTGCAGGAATGAGACCCAAAAGAGAGAAGTGAGTTTGCATTTTAGTTCTTCAAATGCCAAAGTCTATGGAATTCTAGATTAGCTTTTTGGATGAAAACCTCAAATTTCATCAGTGATGAACTCATGCCAACATAATATTTACATTTAATTTTGCAATGTACAAGTCACCTGATCTTTCCCTGTGTCCAATTAAAAAGTTTATTGTTGCTTCCAAAGGGACGGCTACAGACATGGGCCACAAAAATCATATCTGATTATTTTTAATAAAAAATACATTTAATACAGCCACAGCCATGAGCACCAACTTGATAAGTCATTTTATTGAGAGGAGTTCATAACATGACGTTTCAGGATGAACAAATGGTGGTTAGTTACTTCCTCCGCCATTTGTCGAGCTTGGTGATTGCTCTTAAGTCTCAATGGTTATGTTTAAGATTAAAAATTCTTGATAGTTTTGCCTCAGTTATTGGCAGATTTGCCTGCAAAAACACACCATCCCTGCACTGCTCTACAGCAGGTCTCAATGCTCAGTTCAGATTTTTGTTGGGATCAGATTTTTTTTTTTACATGTTTTTCGCTTTATAATTTATATTTTACTGCCAGACTTCAGTGTTGAACTATTTACAGACATGAAGTGATGCACATGCGCAGACTCATGAAGCTTTGTGAAAAATCAGACAGGAAGACTTACAGTATATATTCATTCAGTCCTAACTTTTTCATATAAAAGGATGTATTATCTGTTTCTAGTCCGGCTGTATCCTTTTCACTCACCTACCAACCACAAAACACTGCAGCTGATGATCCTGCAGCAGCATCGTCTGTCAGCTGCAGTACAGAACTTTCTGAGGTCCTGTCAAGGGGAACTTATGCACTCACTTACCAATTTTAACTTTGGTGACCAAGCAACACAACCTGTCGCACATCCAGAACGACAGGGTAGCACGACTGTGAGTGTGAGCAGGTCTCTCAGATCACATTGATCGCAGCGAGGGAGGGCTGATCCCACTCCATCACAGCAGCACATTAAGTCCTCTTGCTACCAAGTGGTCCGTTATGGCTCGGCACGGTTTGGCTCAGGCCAGATCGGTAAAGCCTGATCCTGTTTGCATTTCCACAGTCAACTGAACCCTACTTGATAGGCGGCATATAAGCCGGATGCCGATAGCATGACATCATAGCAGCGCAACACCGCATAACACAGTAAACACGTAACACATGACACAGTAAAGAAAGAGCAACGATGGAAGACATCCAGCAATTCTTCTTTTTTGTGATCAGCATGTGGCTTTTTGCTACGAAGCGCAACCAAGCTTTGTTTCAGAGAAGGCTGTGTGCCAGTTATCTTCATGAAGGCGAGTGGAGATTAAAACATGGCGAGGTTGTGTTGTTCCGCTGTCGCACAGGAAGTGACATCTCCTTTGACCAGTCAACGGACTGCAGTCGGATCGGTATGCTTGGCACCCCAACAGAAGGGTTCCAAAAAATAGGACGATACGGTTCACTTATGTAAATGCCACAAAAAGCAAGCCGTACCGAGATGAACTGAACCCTCTGGTGGAAACGTGGCTTAACTGTACATGGACAGTGGTCGCCCTGGTCGCATTTGGTGGGAATGCAGCTTGATAGCCAAAGAGTCTCTGACCACAAAGACTTTGCACATTTTCAATCATATTAGCTTGTACAATAAACAAGTTTTCACTCAAAATTGGTCTGCCCTGATTGATAATCCAGCACATGTGTCTCAGTTTTGAGGTTGTTTTGCAATCAAAGTTCTGACAAAGTGATAAAGGAGAAGAAGAAGATTGAGAGAGCAGACATTTTAATAATAGCCTTTTGTGGGGCGGTGGCTGCAGGATCTGTACAGAGGTCTTTGTGTATGTGGAGTCTTAGCCAGGAAGTAGAGGGCCTGTAATGTGAGGGCCTTCATTGACGAAGAGGTCGACATTGTTTACATTGAAACCTGCCCCATCCTGACTCCTTCAGGGCAGATTTTTGACATTTGTCCCACAACAATAAAGCAAAAGAAATGACCAAAGTAGGGTCATTTTGGAAAACAGAGATTTTTTTGATGAAGAACACAGAAAGTGGCCTGGACCTGATTTAAAGAAATTGGATTTGTGCCATTCAGAATGTCAGAGAGAACTCAGATATGTGTTACATCAAACTGACAACTTTTACTGTCTATGTAGCCTGACAATAGCTCTTAACTTGGGCTTACTATTTAAATGCTTAAATGCTTCAAAAGTCAAATCAGTACAGCTTGTTCATGAAGATTATCATGATGAATAAAAGGTGTGTTTTAATTGATATCACATGATAATAAGCACAGAGATTATCAGGAATTAATCACCCAAAACCCATCAAAAATCCTGTTGGTCTTTACATAATGCTAACTTTAGCTTGGCCTACAAAACACTTCATTCCTGCACCAATCTGTAACAGACAAAGCCAGTCGGGCTTTCATCTTTCCTCCAAGCCTTAGGGCCTTAACTCGTGCCAAGGAGTTAAAGAGGATACCCCAAGAAGTTTCCCAACATCGTTATTAACAATGCCAAACAAAAGCAACCCATTGCAGCACCAAAAACCATAAACTAATGTATTTTAAATACAAAACAAGATGGATGTAAAAGAGTAACTTTAAACAGAGGGAAATAAGTGCAAAAGACAGTAGCACTAGGATCAGGGTCACCCTTCCCTAAACCTAGAACACGTGCTGTGTGTCGGGTCTCATCTTCCATGGGGCCCCGATTGCACAAGGGGATGCGTTTGTGCATATACCCTACTCCAAGGCACGTTGTCGCATCTCTCATTTCCCTATGTTTTCACCCCTTCCCCTTCCCACTCCATTTTCAGGGACAAGGGGTAGACAAAGAGGAAGGAGTTAAAAGGAGAATTTGGATTTAGCCAGAACTTCAGCTTCTCAGCTGCTTCTCATCAGACATGAATCCATCTAGACTGGAGAACATTTCTTTCCCAGCAGCCCTGATAGATATTTATTAAACATTTGTTTAATGTCCTGTTGACGCCAGATGCATTCACATCTGATGAAAATGAGTGGTAAAATGACCAGCTGGTGGTCTTCAGGCCCAGATTTAGAAGCCAGAAACCCCTGGGCCATAAAATTTGGGGGCCCCCAATGGCCAACCCAGAGCCTGCAGCTGTTGATAACAACCTCAGAGCTAACACCTGTGCCTGATCTGTTGCACAGGCTGATGTTTGCAGTACTGCTTTCCTTGGTTATACGTAGTAAATAATCTACAGAAGCTGGCAGGAATGGTGTGGAAAAGAGGAACTTGTTGGTCAGTTAGCCCTGGCTGCTCTATAATTGAAGATATATCTTTCCTGTGTTTGCTTTTATCTGCAGGTTCCTCAATCAAGACAAAATAGATCAACATTCTGACCTGAAGGAGGCTCCTAAAAAGCAGCAACCTCAATTTAAGAGGATCTTTGACACAAACTAAGCCCACATTTTTATGACATTATTAAACACTAAGGAGTTTGGCAGCTGTCTCAGTTTATTTAATAGGTAACACTTTACATTAAAGTTCCATAATAAAAGTTAATAAATGCTTAAAAAGAACCATTTAACAATTAATAGGCACTTATTAGGCACTATAAAATGCTCATTAACATTAAAAAACTTTTATTAAGCATTCATTTGTGAGGTATAAACATCTATTAACAATAAATAAGCACTTATAATGTACTATAAACTGCTCATTAACATTAGTAACACTTTATTAAGTGCTCATTTGTGAGGTATAACACATTTATTAAAGGTTAATAAGGACCATTTTCAGGTACTGGATCCAAAGTGGGAACAGTCTCTCATTGAGGTTAATAAATTCTGAACTTTACATTTATTAAGATTAATTAATCTTTAATTGTGAGCTTATTAACAGCTCATAATGCACATTTGTATATACTAGGACTTAAGTGGGAACAGTGTCTTATTGTTGTTAATAAATTCTTAACAATGCACTTATACTGTAGGTCCAGAACGCCTCAAGTGTTTTTTGTTTTTTTTACCTCTGAACAGAATACCTTCTGTGGTGAATCTTACAAATGCACAGAGAGACAAGTCTTTAAAAAAGGTTTTAGTTGAACAGGCTTACAAGTACAATCAGCAAAACATTTTTAGCATACGTGTTGAAACAACGATAGTTCTTAAAAAAATAACAGGCCATGTTGTTCCCACTTACCACAGTACCTGCAAAGGGTCCATATTAACCATAAATAAGTGTCTTATTCCTCACAAAGGAATGGTTGTTATTCTAAAATGAACCCTTATGAATAAGAATAAATGTTATTAGATATATATTTGATGTTAATAGCAGACATATTCAGAAAGAGGAATTCTAATAAAGCCTTCAAATGTTCTTATGTGCAATAATAAATAGATAATCTTTAATTTACACTTTATGTAATCTTGTTAATGTTTATAAGTGTCTTATTGTGTTCGTATAAGCAATAATATTTATACTATGCTTCAATATACAATTTAATCGGATTAGTGTTTGTAAGCATCTCACAGTGCCCTATCAGTGCCTATTAATTACTAATTGGTGCTAATTAGTAAAGCTTATTAAGCTGCCCATAGTGTTTTTATAAGCATTAGTGATTATTTTACTATACTGCAATCAACACTTAATATGTTGGTATAAATGTTTATCAGCATAATAAAGTGCCTTATAAACACATAAATTGTTAATTGGTGCATATCAAGCATCCTTTAAAGGTTATTATCCTCTTATAGTGTTCTTATAAGCAATTATAATTTTGTAATTATGCATCAATTAACACTTAATATAATCATATTAATGTTTATAAACATCTCATCGTGCCTTATTAGTGCTTATTCATTGTTAATTTTTTCTTATTAAGCATTTATTAATGTTAATTATGGAACCTTATTGTAAAGTGTTAACATTTAAAGTTCTAATGCTGTTGTGTGCTAAAACTTTGGACTGCATGTTGAGACACTTTTAAATGTTTCCTCTTTAGATTTAGCTTTGCGATGATGTTTTTCAGTTAGACGTTAAAAGAAAATGAGAAAATTGGGGTGAAATGTATACATGTGCATATTTGCTGAGTGTGAGTCATTTCTAGAATTGATTTTTAGATTACATAAAGTTACATAAGAATGTATGTATATTTAATCAGGCCTTGTTACTGTAACAAAGTGTCATACAAGGTTTACATTTTAGAAAGCTTAATTATTTTATGGATGGTAAATACATTTTAGAGGTTTTGTACAATTGGACCATTTTATTTACACTTTTAAAACATCAACAAATATACTGGTGGTATCTTTAAAGTACCATTTAATAAAAATCCTACAGGCAGGGTTCAGAGTGATCATTGTGATTAATGATTAAGTCTGCAAGATGTTTAGGATGTTGTCCTCTCTCTATGAGATCAACAGGTGCACACAGACTGTTAAATACAGAATGAAACCGTAACTTTTTTAGTGTCATTGGTTGAACCTCTAGCATCACTGATCTGACTGTAACCGTCTCTTTGGACACAAAGGGCTTCAATTTGGCCAAAAGAAGTGCAGAAGCTAAAATGTAGTCAATCCCACCCCTCTCCTTTAAATATTAACCTTCCAACCTAAATAAACATCAAATAAACATAACACACAGAAAAAAACTCCTAACTTTGTCACAAGACAGATGAGGATTTCCACACACAGGCCCAGTATGTTCAACAGTACCCATATGCAAGGACCGGGCACCACCATATCAGCATGGGCCGGCATAAATTAGGCCTAAGGTTAGTTCCTCTCCAGCTCTGCCGGCTTGAATGCCCTGCTTTGAGCAGACACACCAGCCCAGGGCCATAGGACATTGATGAACGTATTGCTTCTGCTTGAGCAACAGCGATGAAGACATCTTCGGTTGCCTGGAACCCAGCTCCTGCTTTCAGTGCACCGACACCTGATTTGTATTTTCCATGGGAAACTGATAAACTGCACACTTCTGCTTGGGCAACACCTTTGAGGCCATTGTTGGTCTCCTCATAAGCTGCCCCAGCATTGGGCAATTTAGCCTCTGCCCCCCTCCTACGTTCATGACCTACTCCTGCACCAGCATAGTATCCCTCCTTGCGGTAAATTCTGCCTCTCGTATCCTCGTACACATCCAGGTATTTTCCAGCAGCTGCGTAGGCACCAACATGAAAATCGTCAGGAAGCTCCTCATCATGGCAAAGGTTGTTTTTGACAACTGTATGGATTAAGATAAAAAGACACAACGTTAAAATAAGGCACTAATCAAAAATGTTTTGAAAAAAAGTATTCCATTTTTTAGTTTCATTTTTGGTGCTTTTAGACTCATTCTTCTGGAATAAGGCTGTCAGGATGCTAGAGCTGGATTTTTATTGTCATGTAATTGGAACCAGTATGATAATAATCTATCTATCTATCTATCTATCTATCTAATCACAGATTTTCCAAACAAAACTCAATTTCCAGTTTTATTATCTATCTATCTATCTATCCATCTATCTATCTATCTATCTATCTATCTATCTATCTATCTATCTATCTATCTATCTATCTATCTATCACAGTGTGACCCATGAAAGTGTGCACCTTTGAGTATGTGTGTTAGCTTATTATTGGTTTTCATCAAACCTCAATCCAGACAGATGCCTGAAGCTGGCAGCCCTGTTTTAACTGATTTACTTAGTGAGTTAATATGTTACACATGAACATAAAGTAGTCATGTGATTGTTTGCTTGTCTGCTTGTACCGAAAAAGCCTGTACTTTTTCTAAACATGGAACAGAAACCAGCATGTCATTGTTCAGAAAGAAATCACTTTACTCTGAGCCATTTTTAAATATTTTTATTACAGTGTGTAAAAGAGTTTATTCAAAGTTATTACAGAGAGAAAATTAAAAAACTACTGATGTTTTATATAGTCTTATTTAACTCAAATACAAAAGTCTTTTTCAAGGGCTGTTCCTGCACTATTGCCAATGCAAATAAAAAAACACTAAACTAAGGGAGTGTAGCAAAGAAATGATTCAAGAAACCAAAAAAGGAAATCATCCTCATATATATATATATATATATATATATATCATATCACTGACTTGAACCATCAGAGATACAAAGGCACAGCTCTGCAGGAGACAAAAAGATCCATCTCACCACGGCATTTTAAATGAAAACCCAGAACCACCCACAGAAAAGCCAATTTCACGACCAAGCTTGAAGCCAGTTCCCAGAAACTTTACATCAAGGCCGTCCTCTCCAATTTCCACCCCGGTGTCTGCTGACACACCGAGTGTGGCTTTGACTGGACCTGCTTTTCCAGAAACCTCAGCCAGTTTGGCTTCGACCTTAGCAGCCAGTTTTCCCTCTCCAGCTCTGACCCCGGCTCCTGCTTTGAGCAGACCAGCCTCCACACCGAGGGGGCCATAGGACATTGATGAACGTATTGCTTCTGCTTGAGCAACAGCGATGAGGACATCTTCGGTTGCCTGGAACCCGGCTCCTGCTTTCAGTGCACCGACACCTGATTTGTATTTTCCATGGGAAACTGATAAACTGCACACTTCTGCTTGGGCAACACCTTTGAGGCTATCGTCTGTCTCCTCATAAGCTGCCCCAGCATTGGGCAATTTAGCCTCTACCCCCCTCCTACGTTCATGACCCACTCCTGCACCAGCATAGTATCCCTCCTTGCGGTAAATTCTGCCTCTCGTATCCTCATACTCATCCAGGTATTTTCCAGCAGCTGCATAGGCACCAACATGAAAATCGTCAGGAAGATCCTCATCATGGCAAAGGTTGTTTTTCACAACTGTATGGATTAAAATAAAAAGACACAACGTTAAATAAGGCACTAATCAAAAATGTTTTTAGTTTTATTTTGGGCTTTTTAGACTCATTCTTCTGGAATAAGGCTGTCAGGATACTAGAGCTTTTGGATGCTTTTATTGTCATGTAATTGGAATAAGGCCAGTATGATAATAATAGAGCTGGATTTTTATTGTATGTAATTGGAATCTATCTATCTATCTATCTATCTATCTATCTATCTATCTATCTATCTATCTATCTATCTATCTATCTATCTATCTATCTATCTATCTATCTATCTATCTATCTATCTAAACATTGTATTTTATTGTTTTGTAACAAAACATTTTACAAAACACAAACATTGTATTTTATTGTCTTGTAACAGGTATTCTTAAATGTTTTTGCGCAATCCTAAATGTTTTTGTTTTGTGAAAAGTTTTAGTGCATTCAAATATATATATATATATATATATATATATATATATATATACATATATATATATATATATATATATATATATATATATATATATATATATATATATATATATAATGTGTGTATAATTCTCAAGGGTATTAAAATTAAATACAGAGTCTTTGTAGGGATTTATCAGAGAAAAGATTTATTTGACTGAGAGAATATTGGAAAAAATGTACTTACCTGCAAGTTCCAAGTCTGAAAAAAAGAGAAAAAATGAAATATTCAATTGCTTATTTACATTTATAAGTACTTCATATGTTTCAGCAGAAGTCTCAAAGAATTGTGCTGGGTGGCTTTTTTTAAGACTTCATGGACCTTAGATTGCACTGAGTCCCTCATTAGAAAGCCTGTGGTATTTTCAAAAGGGTATTTCAATAATCCTCTGATTATAAGGTTTGTGCCGGAAAAACAACATTTCTTAGAAAATGTCCTATGGCCTACTTCATTTTTCTGCCTACTTTAGGCCTGATCATAACTATCAATTCTTTGTTTATGTATTTGTTTTTACAATTTTAATAATTTAGAAGCCAATTTGAGGAGCTTTCTTATTAATCTGTCCATGCAGAAAAATGAAAATATGTCATCTCATGCATTTTAATTGGGATACAATTGTGAAAACAATTGAATACTTTAAAGTAATCATCAGAACTGAAGTAAATTGAAATATTTTTGAATAAAAAAGTGAAAAAAGACATTTCTAAGACATATTAGACTGAGACAATATTGTGTCTATCTTAGAAATTGTTTTTTCCCCAACCAATCAGAAAAAAACAAGCACATAAACATAGCGTTTTTCTAAAAAACAAAAAACAGAACAAAAATAATAACAGCTACTTTTATGTCTCTGTTTCCTTCAGGGCAGGAGGTCTTTGAGGGGAGTAGAGTGGGGTTGTTGTTGGGGGGATATTCATGTTTGCATTGCAGATGCAAAATAATGTTTTTGATCATTAGTTTGATAAAACATGTAACAAAAGAAGTTACAAACAAATATACACCTAAAGGTAGATTTGCTGGTTAACCACAAGAAGTTATTGTAACTATTTAAAAACAAAACCTCTATTTTTGATAAAGAAGAAATGTACCTACTGCTCATTTTCTGCTTTGAGAAGCTCTGAAATAAAAGTGAAGGAGTAAATGTCAGCATGATGTTAGAACTTGTGTTATAGAAGCAGAATCATTTGATAGAAAGTTACATTGCACCAAAGACTCAACATAAACTTCATGGTGGATTTCTTACCCCAATGATGTGTCTTGATGTTTAGAAGGAGTTCAGCGCTGCATGCTCTCAGCTCGGTTTAAGATCTGTACACAGTGTGCTCTGGTTTAAATACTCAAACAAAAAGAAACTGAAAGTATGTGAGAGCAGGGGCACATGGAGGGGAAGGGGGTAACAGTTATGTCTTTTCCTCTCCCTGATATGAAACAGGAAACACATGTTAGTCTAAATCAAGACAAGCGCAAACTTCATGAGCCTCCAATTTTTGCTCTTCACAAAGTCAACCAAACAAGTTAAACAGAAGACATGAGGGGAAATGATGTGGCAGGGCTCTCAAGTTTTGCTATCAGGTCAGAGTGATATATTTGCTGCCTTACAGAGGGGGATAGGAGCATGGAGAGAGGGAGGGGGTACCAGTTGGGTCTTTTCCTCTCCCTGTTATGAAAGGGGATTACACCTGTTCAGTCAAATCAAGACATGCATACTTTATGAGCTTAACCCGATAAAGCCAGCCGTATCATATTTGATCAGTGGTGGACAAAGTACTCGATGCCAATACTCAAGTCATAGTATAGATACTCATGTTCAAATACTACTCCAATATCAGTGAAAGTTTCTCAGTCAAATCTTTACTTAAAAGGACTGTGAGGAGTTTCTAAATAATTACAAAAAGTCTCACTTTTAGATATATGCGTGATGGAAATACACACTTATCGATGAGTTTTATAGCATCAAAATAGGTTATCTATAAATGCTATTCCTTAGCCTTCCGGTCGGGTCGGACAGGGCTGGACTGGCCCGGATACTCAACTTTGGGAACAAGACAATTAAAACTAGAGCAAATTTATGTTATATGGACACGTATTAGAGCACCGGGCTGAAAGTAGTGATATATAGTCGGTTACAAAACTACGATACTAAGTTTTCCAAAAATTGCTTGTTGTCACACATCAAAAACTACCGCTACGTAACTAGAAAGAGATACATTACCTCGTCGCTTTGCATCCTGTAACTTGTTGAAAAAAGAAGTTGTAAAGCAATGTAGAGGTCCGAGTTTCATTCATTTAGCATCACAACAAACACACGCTTTGGCTTGTGGTGCGTTCAAGTTGTAGTCAGAAGTAGGAATTTCTGAGTTCCGAGTAGGACACAGGAACTGGAACATCCACCGGAGTCTGAATTTCCTACTGGGAACTCGGTGACCCCCCCCCCCCCGCGGAATTGATAAAGATGGATGCCCCCAGTGTGAACAGTTATTTAGCTCCTGTAATAATCAGTTTATTTGCACTTCTGACTGGGGTGTGTCGCTCTAGATCAGCTGTATACATAGTATTGTTAGACTTATATTTACAAAAATGCTGCCATAGTGATAATCACATTCTTCATACAACAACGCAGGGCGTGCTAACAACAGCTAAAAATAGCCTGGTAGATCGGCATGTGTTTTTCCAACTTCAAATGGGACGCCGATAAGTCGAAGATGATGTCACTCCCAGTTCCGAGGTTACTGGAACGCAGCATTACGACAGTCGCTGTGCGTGCTCATGGGTAGCAGAGTCTTAATGCTCTGGTGTGGAATTGTTGTCTTTATCTGCCATAGTAGCCATCATTACTGCCAAGACGAACCGTAACCACCAACGTTAGCTCAACCTTTACCTGCCCGATCGCAGTAGCACATGCGCGTCTTCTTCTTCTTTGTTATATGGCGGTTGGCAAACCAACTAAAAAGTGCATTACCGCCACCAACTGGACTGGAGTGTGGAACAGGATGTATGAAGTACAGATAACACCACTTGAACAAATCACATTTTAGAAGAGAAAATAAATTTCATCCGCTGACTTCATACCTGTACCTAAAAGTAACGAGGCCATTTATAGAAATGTAGTGGAGTTAAAAGTAGAATATTTGTCTTTTAAATGTATTGAAGTAAAAGTTATAAGTTCCAAATAAAAAAGAAACTTAAGTAAATTACAGATACTCAAAAAATTTACTTAAGTACAGTACTCAAGTAAATCTACTTTGTTACTGTCCACCCCTGTATTTGATACATACTTTTATAGTACCTCTATCTACTCAATATGATCAACAAGTTACAAAAAAAAACATCTGCAAACTATCAGATAAATGATAAAAATGTCCTCGAATGGATTATCAGTTGCCAAAAACACCTAATGTGTTATGAAAAATGAGATACTAAACTCTATATAAAATCTATATGTTGAATTTTATGGACATTTTGATATTTTTTGCCTGTATTCCTGGAAATACTTGGCGAATAAAGCTGATTCTGATTCTGATATTTTTTGGATTTTAGCAGAAAGTGAAACAAACATTTCAGCTCCAAAAAATTAGATTTTTCTGGCTATAATCTACGGTCTTGGGCCTTAAAGGGTTAAGATTTTTGCCCTTCACAAAGTCAACCAAACAAGAGTTAAACAGAATACATGAGGGAAAATGACCTTGTGCATGTGGCAAGTTTTGCTATCAGGTCAGATTGCTGGCGTGAGACGGGGTGGGGGGGGCAGTCATCAAACATTGTTATGCACTCAACGTTTAAAGCAGCACTAGGAAATATTCTAGCTTTTTAGGTCTCCATAGGCCTCTGTGGATGTGTGTGTAACTTCACTGTCGTACGCCAACGTGCATTTGTTGACATACAGAGAGAGGGCAAGAGATCCAACAGGATGTCCAAAGAGACAAATAAACCACGTTGACTCATATCACAGCCTGATCATGTTTCTATCCGAATAAATCATGTACTTAAAAGTCCAAGAATAACCGGGATAAGTCAGCACCGGTCAGTTGCCCTCCTCGTCTTTCAGTTCACGTCAGCGAGTGAACACCGGGCCAATGTCTATTCCTGTCTGGGCATTTAGCTTGTTCCTCTCCAGCTTTCTTTTTTCATGTCTTCCAGTAAATAATTTCTTTTCTTCTGGTTTCCGCTTATGCCATGATAACAACTCTACACTTTGCTTTTTTCTTTTTCTTCTTGTTTAATGGTAGGGGCATCAAGCGTCACAGGAGCATTAGCACCACTTACTATGCAGGAGTGTGAGCCCAAGATCACTATTTCCATTAGGAAAATAAGTGCATATTTACTTAAACTACATTCAGTTCATTAAAGCTGTTTTAAAAAAAACTGCTTTATATTCTCCTTTTCCCAACTTTTATTTTTTTTATTTTTTTTATTTTTTATTTTTTCCCTTGTCTGCATTATCTTTACAGCCGAGCACTGTGTCTGGTGGCAGCGTTGGAAAGACTAACGCATTTTTTTTCTAGCAGTGAGAGAAATGTGAACATGATTCACTGTTATAGTGACCATCACCAGCCCTCCCTGTAGGCTACTCCATCAAATCAAACTTTATTTAACCCCTGATGAGAGCTGAAGGGGAGGGCCGTGCCACACCACAGTGTGAAAGAAGGGGAAACAGTGACAGACAGGACAAGACAAGACAAGACAAGACAAGACAACTGGGAGAAGGACAAACAGGTATTGTAATTAGTTTAAGATAGTAGTCCAAGTGCTGTGCTGATCTAAGTCCATACAGGAAGTAAAGGCTGTAAGAAACCAGGGACACCAACTTTTAGCTTTCACCTCGAGGGGGAAGTGACGTATGCTCTAAAGCACTCAAAGCAGTGAAAACTTGTAGTTTTTGTAGAGTGAAGTGTTCCTACCATCCACATCAAAGTTACATAGTGCCAGTGAAAGTGATACAGACCCTCTCAGACCATGACAGAGGTGTCATTCAACCTGCTGTAAGGTGATGTACCATCACAATGATGCTAGAAATATTATATTAGGGTAAAAAACTGTGTAGTGTTGGTTTAAAATTAAAATTGGCAGGTGCTTTTGTTGCCCCAATAATTACCCAATGGGTCCTATTGTCACTTTGAGGTGTTAGTATATTATATCAAATAGTGATGCAACATAAAACAAATATTATTGTTTTGTTTTTTTTTAATATTAACCTCCGACATTTGAACATGCTCTTTTTAATGTAATTTTTGGGCATTTCGTGCCTGTATTGATAGGAGAGAGACAGTGGATAGGCTTGTGAAAGGGGTGAGAGAGCAGGGGAAGAAACTCTGCAAACTGGTCACAGGCTGGACTTGAACCCTGATTGGCAGAAGCAAGTACATGGGACATTCATGGTCACTAACTACTCCGCCAAATCAGCACCCCTGACCATGCTCTTTTAAACCAAACATCTGCACTTTTGTTTAATTATAGCCAAACATTTCTCATATTCTAAGTATAATTGTTCTAATTAAATAACTTAACTCACTTAGCATTGATGACTTTGTTTTAATATGATGCTTGGTAACCACAGTTTGTATGTCAATGTGATTAGACTTTGCTTTACTGTTTTATGATTGGTGTGAAGGAGGATTCAGAGTTAGCTCTCAATGTTTTCCTTTTGCACAATAACTAATTTTATTAATCCACAAATAATCAAACCAAATGATGAGATAACTTACTATACTCATGGCATAAGGCACCCCCATTGTGAGCGTGCTGTGTGCATCCTCTGCGGTCAGATAGACCGTGTCTTACCTGGATATGTCAGTGCTATTTTTTGATTGCCTGATGGGTAGTTGATCTTAGTGACAGGGTAGTGTCCAGCTTCCATTTTCTGTGATGTTTACAGCATCTTGCTTCACTTTTCAAAGCATAAGTAGCGCTGTAACTCAGTGGGCTGTATGTCATACTTTTTTATGTGTAAGAAATACCCGGTTAAGTGTCCATTGCATGGTGGAGAGGTTGTATGCATTTTTTTTACACATGTTTTTTTAAATTATGAAAGGAGAAAATTGGGATTAAAGGTGCTATGAGGAGAATCTATTTCCATTGACGTTAAGACTGCTACCCATGAGCACGCGCGGTGACTGTCGTAATGCTGCGTTCCAGTAACCTCGGAACTGGGAGTGACATCATCTCCGACTTATCTGCGTTCCAGTTGAAGTCGGAAAAAAACATGCTGATCTACCAGGCTATCGTTAGCTGTTGTTAGCTCGCCCTGCATTGTTGTTCACAAATATCACATGAAGAATGTGATTATCACTATGGCAGCATTTTTGTAAATATAAGTCTAACAATACTATGTATACAGCTGATCTAGAGCGACACACCCCAGTCAGAAGTGCAAATAAATTGGTTATTACAGGAGCTAAATAACTGTTCACACTGAGGGCATCCATCTTCCATTGTCAACTCGGGGGTGGTGAGGTTTCACCGAGTTCCCAGTTTGAAATTTCGACTTCGGGGAACGTTCCAGTTGCAGTTTCCTACTTGGAACTCGGAAATTCCTACTTCTGACAACTGGAACGCACCAAAAGACGTGACCCAAACTAAAGCGTGTGTTTGTTGTTATGCAGCTTGGATCTTCCTCAGAACTTTGCATTGCTTTACAAGTTCTTTTTTCAACAAGTTACAGGATGCAAAGCGACGAGGTAATGTATCTCTCTCTAGTTACATAGCGGTAGTTTTTGATGTGTGACAACAAGCAATTTGTGGAAAACTTGATATCGTCGTTTTGTAGCTGGATATGTATTGCTACTTACAGCCCGGTGTTCTAAGACATGTCTGAATAATATAATTTGCTCTAGTTTTAATTGTCTTGTTCCCGAAGTTGAGTATCCAGGCCTGTCCGACCCGACCGCAAAGCTAAGGAATAGCATTTATAGATAACCTATTTTGATGCTATAAAACTCATCTTAAAGTGTGTATTCCATCAGGCTATCTAAAAGGTGAGACTTTTTTGTAATTACTTAGAAACTCCTCACAGTCCCTTTAAATGTCATGATTAATAATTGTGCATTATTTGAGTTATTCAGGTTATTTTATAATCATATATTTCTGAGTTCAGAGCATAAAGTTTTGTACTTTGTGTATCACATACATTTTAATTCTAGTTGATTGTAACTTATTATGATTATGTTGATAACACAGTGTAACAAGGATCAGTTTGATGAATTAATGGTATTGCAAAATTTCTTACATTTATAAAGCAGAGTGTGGAAAAAAATGGAAAAAAAACTACTTAAAAACAATTTATTTTCTTTTTTGTGAATAGTTTAAAATGAAAAAAAAATTTGATTGCAAAATGTATGAAATATGAAGTTCTGACATTGTTCTTAGAAGTGGAAAAAAATATTTGATACACCTCAAATTTTGTAAGATTTACAGTTCAACAAAAGAGAAGTCTGTCATTTTTATTTTAGCTGCACTTCAACTGTGCAAAGACAGAATAAAAAATCTGAAAAATTACACTGCATGATTTTTTAATTATTTCATTAGCATTCTGGCTCAAAGCACTCACTCAGACTCAACCCCAGACCATTTACTAATCCAAAACTAGCAAGACCATTGAGGTCAACCTAACAAGGGCTGGCCAGGAGGCATCAACAAAATTGACATCACTGAAGAGACCTAACATCAACAGTCACGCAAACAATAACAGAGATGAAGAGATTGATTCAAACAATAAAATGCAGGAGTTATTTTAAGAAACAATTTGACAGACTCACATTGTTGGATGGATTCACAGCGGATGTGCAGGTTGGGGTAGAAAACTTCCAAAGAAACAAACAAGTTCAGTGTTCAGTTCAGATTGGAAGGCATTCCAAGAAGAAGATCTTCAGTTTTTTTCCTGTTTCAGTTAGAACAGAAAGATACAAGATGTCATTTGACCGTAAAGCATAATGGCTTTTGTTTTCTCCTAAGAAAAATGCTTAAATAGCAAGGACCCAGGCCAAGAAAAGCTTTATAAACCAGAGTTATCCAGTGCGTATATCACCGTATATCCAAAGAGGGCATGCCAGCTTTAGCATACAGTTCACAATGGAGGCCACAATGACCAAAGAGCTGTTTATGGACAACAGGGACAAACTGATAGACCTGCTCAAGGCTGGATGGACTACAGGACAACAGGCAAGCAGCAAACAAGGCTGACATGATCAAATATACACTCTTTGTTTTAGTTTTGAGTGCTGTGTTTGTGGAGTTTAGTCAGAGAAATATCCCAAACTCATTATTTAACATCAGGAGCTCACTGCTGCCTTTTCTTCTAAAGACCACAGGATGGCGTCAGATCCAAACTGAGAGTCAAACCCTGTGGTGAAATCAGACTGAAGCTGGTGACTTCTTGACATCCGCCTGAACACTGACGCAGGCAAAGTCTCCGTCTTAGTCCTACTAGATCTGAGCGCTGCTTTTGACACTGTTGATCATGAGATCCTTTTACAGAGACTAATGGACTGGGTGGGCATCTCGGGGACTGCCCTACATTGGTTGAAGTCCTATCTAGAAGACAGGAAGTACTTTGTAGAAATTGGTAACTGTGTCTCAGACCACATGGCCTTGACTTGTGGGGTGCCCCAGGGGTCAATCCTGGGACCCCTCCTGTTCAAGCTCTACATGCTGCCTTTAGGCCAGTTAATACAAAGTACTAATGTGTCCTATCACAATTATGCAGATGACACTCAGATCTATGTCTCACTGACAGCAGGTGAATATGGACCAGTGGATTCACTCTGTCACTGCATCCATCAGGTCAGTGTGTGGATGCAGAACAACTTTCTCCAGCTAAACTCAGACAAGACTGAAGTCATCGTGTTTGGTCCACAGAAACAAAGAGAAAGTGTGCGCAGGACCGTCGAGCGCGTGGGTCTAAAACCTACAAATCAGGTTAGAAATCTTGGGGTAATAATGGACTCAGACTTGAACTTTAACAGCCATATAAAATCAATAACATCAGCAGCCTTTTACCATCTAAAAAACATCACCAAAATCAGAGGTATAGTGTCTATACCTGACCTAGAGATACTTATCCATGCATTTGTCTCTAGTAGGTTAGATTACTGTAACGGCCTGCTCACCGGCCTCTCCAAACGAGCCATAACACAGCTGCAGTACATCCAGAACGCTGCTGCTCGGGTCCTGACCAGAACCAGGAAGTACGAACACATTAGTCCTGTGCTCAGGTCCCTACACTGGCTTCCTGTTGCTCAGAGAATAGACTTTAAAGCAGCTCTGCTTGTGTACAAATCTCTCCATGGTCTAGCACCAAAGTACATCTCTGACATGTTAGTGCTATATGAACCATCTCGGACTCTGAGGACCTCGGGGGCCGGCCTTCTGCTGGTGCCTAGAGTCAGGACTAAACATGGTGAATCAGGGTTCCAGTTTTATGCAGCTAAAATCTGGAACAGTTTTTCTGAAGATGTGAGACAGGCCTCGACTCTGACAATGTTCAAATCTAGGCTTAAAACAGCTCTGTTTAACTGTGCATATGACTGAAAGGATCTGATCTGCACTCTTCTTTTTTAATTTATTTTATAATGATTGTTGATTTTATTTTGTATTTTGATTTTTTAAAGTGATTTTATAATGATTAATGTTCACTCTATTTTGTACTGTGATTTTAAGGCATTTTTCTTGTTCTGTAAAGCACTTTGAATTGCCTTGTGTATGAATTGTGCTCTACAAATAAACTTGCCTTGCCTTGCCTTCTTGATGGACTGATAATATCCAGTTTATGGTGATGTAATTCACCATTTAGTTCTCCTCTCCTCATGATGGATCAATTGTCTGTTAAAATCTGTTTAGATGTTGATGCTGATTATGGGATAGTGTCTTCGATTTTTTCATAAACCATATGATATCACGTCAACTAAAAGCAGGTGATGGTTCATTTTTAATTCATTCTATCTGTTCTTTTACACCATTTAATTTTTCTACAAAAATCAGTGGCTTTAAATATTCTGTATAAAACTTTAAGAGTTGTGTGCAGCAGCAGTGAGAAACATATCAAACCAGAATGCCGTACTTTTTGACTGTCAGCTTAAATTTAGTTAAAGATATTTTTTCTTAAACAAAGAAGCCAGCACATGGTTAGCAGTTGTGAATTTTAGAGAAATGAGCATGATGAGTGACAAGAGGCAAGAAGAGCATTATAACGCTGTTTAGAGACAAACTCAAAACAAAAACTTGACTAAACAGTAACCATCACAATTGATAATCTTATGTTATAAACAGGCTAATAAACTATCTTTAAATATTTGTCTCTGTTTAATTAGTGTAATCCAGTGGTTCTCAGTCACTTTCTGTTATTCCCCTGCTCCCCTATTAAAATATAATTAATACTGTAGCTCTCATTTTAGGGCTGGAAAATTTAAATTAAATCGACTGAGAAGTTCAAACTTAAAATAAATCTTCACAGTGTGATCCGTGAAAGTGTGCACCTTTGAGTTTGTGCGTTTGTTTATTATTGGTTTTCATGGAAATCTCATTCCAGACACAAGCAAAGGCACAGCTCTGCTGACCAAATCATCCATCTCACCACAGTTCTATTGAAACCCCAGTGCCACCCACAGAAAATCCAATTTCACGGCCGATCTTGACACCAGTTCCCAGGACCTGTACTTCAAGGCTTTCGTCAATGTTAACCCCGGTGGTTGCAGCCACAGCGGCTGTAGCTTTGACTGGGCCGGCTTTAGCTGAAACCTCAGCCACTTTGGCTTCGACCTTTACCTTCAGCCTCGTTGGCTCGAGTTGGAACTTTGCATCTGCTTTGAGTACATCAGCCTTCACACCGATGGGGCCACTGGACAATGAATAATGTAACACTTCTGCTTCAGCACCAGCTTTGAAACCATATAGGTCAGCCTTGAACCCCGCTTCTGCTTTCAGTGCACCAAGACCTGCTTTCAAATTGCCATCAGAAGCTGATAAACTGCACACTTCTGCTTGAGCAACACCTTTGACGCTGCGTTTGGTCTCCTCAAACCCTGCGGCAGCGTTGGGCCCCCTGGCCTCTGCCCCATGGTAATAAACATGACCCACTCCTGCACCAGCATAGTATCTCTTCTTGTAGTCATTCCTGCCTTTTTTCTTGTATTTTCCATTAACTGCGTAGCCACCAACACAAAAATCTCCAGGAAGGTCCTCATCATCCTCCCAAAGGTTGTGTTTCACAACTGTATGGATTAAAAAGAGATATTTAAATTATTTTCACTTTTAAGTGTTATCAAATATCATACATATAAAAGGTCTCTCTCTTTTCTTTGGTCTATCTTGGTGCTTTTAGACTCATTCTTCTGGTATAAGGCTGTCAGAATGCCACAGCTGGATTTTTATTGTCATCTTAAGGGAACTGGAACCAAAACTATTGATTTGGAGTTCAACTAGGATCATATCAAGAGTCAAAATGTAGTTCAAGGAAAGAAAAAGATGAAATTCTATCTATCTATCTATCTATCTATCTATCTATCTATCTATCTATCTATCTATCTATCTATCTATCTATCTATCTATCTATCTATCTATCTATCTATCTAACTTTATTTGTATAGCATTTTTTCATACAGGACTTTGTAATACAAAGTGCTTTACATGGGAAAAAAGATAAAATAAAATAACAATAAGTGAAATAAAAAACAGCAAATTGCAAAAAATGAAAACATAAGACCCCACAATCCCCCCTCACCCAAACCACATCCGATATACACACTCACTGACTCAAACACACAAAGACATAAAAAGGAAATTCTGACAGAAAACAGAATAAGAGGACTAAGGAAACGCTATATTGAATTTAAAATGAGGAAACACAGGAGCTAATACTAAAATAATACTTCAAATACTCGAAAATACCAGAGGGTAAGATAAAAAATGTGTAAATTCATAAATAAATAAAATAATATTACAGTATAAAATAAAAGCTGGATAAGTAATTTGGTAAAATGAGAAAGTGTAACATCAGGTGCATAATAAAATCAGCTAAAATGGGATAATACAGTTTTTCACGGTTCTTAACACACAACAGTCGATAATTTGGCACAGTTTGCAAAACCCTCACTTCAGGTACCAATTGCTCGGCCCAATTTGCCTCATCTAAACCCTTCCTTATCTGCATTAGACTCTGACTTTCCTTCTTTACACTCTGATGTCAATCACACATCACCTTGTTGTCAAAGCTGTACACACAATGGTCAGTCGTTGCACACACACCCCAACTGAAATCTCAAAGCATCAACCCACAACACACAACTATGCAAATCTCTAAACACCCAGGTCTGGTGAGCAATTTTCAATCAGGAGAACTGCAGCATAAAAGGGCCTTGAGCCTCTGCTTTGTTTGGTGAGCACTGAACAATGGACAACGACAACCAGAGAAGGAGAGGGGTGAGATGAGGAGGAGGAAGAGGAAGAGGAGGTGGAGGATGAGGAGGAGGGCAAGGAGGAGGATGAGGAGATGGAGGAGTAAGAGGTCCAAGAGTAGGAGGACAGGGAGGAGGAGGAAGAGGAGGACAGGGAGGCCATGGAGGAGACCTGTGGTGATACCTCTGCTTTGGCCTGTCAAGGCTTTAGGAGGCACTTGAGACGATTCACATTGTGTGTTGCATTTCTATAACTGGGTTTTCAGTTTTGCACTTCAGTGTGCTGTGAATGCTCGGTAGTGTGCAGCAAATGCTGAGCTGTGTGTATCAATTGATTGGTATGTGTGTGTCATTGGAGAATGTGGCTGTTTGTACCAAATGAGAACACAACTTTCATTTTGTGAACAGTTCAGAGATTTGATGGCAAAGAGTCATCTTGAAAAGGGAGTGTCAGGTTTAGCATTTTGTGTGAGGTTTTCAGGTTTGTGTGTACAATTTGAAGGAATTCGTAAGTGTTTTGAGAAATGTGTGTTAAGAACTGTGAAAAACTGCAGAAGGAAAAGCATTTACTTTTATACTAAAAAAAAAAAAAATTAAAAGCAGTTACCTTAACACTGTAAATACAATAATTTTGCATTCTTGTGAGATATTTTATGTTTGAAGAAGTGGGCCTACACAGACTTTTTTCCAAAAGGAAAAATGGGTAATTCTCATAAGTCATTGCCATTCATATTGTGTGTAGCATTTCTATAATTGGGTTTTCAGTTTTGCATTTCAGTGTGCAGCAAATGCTGAGCTGTGTGTATCAGTTGACTGGTATGTGTGTGTCATTGGATAATGTGGCTGTGTGTACCAAATGAGAAAACGAGTTCCATTTTGAGAACAGTTAAGAGATTTGGTGGCAAAGTGCATCTTGAAAAGGGAGTGTCGGCAGTGGAGTAGTTTACATGGGGTTGGTGGGTTATGAAAACCCACGGGCCCTCTTCACCACACTTCCGATGATTTTGTATTTGTTTGTTTGTTTAAATCCGAGGCGGAATGAGCGCAGCAGCTGCCTTCTCTGCAGCAGCAGGTTAGCGCAGAGTGTAACGTGACGTCAGACTGGGTCACTGTATTATGTTATATATTAAGGGGGGGAGACCCCTGCCGATTTGAGGTGATCCATTGGCCCACTGAAATGTGATTGGCTCAGCCGCATATTGAGCCAGACCGAGATGAAAAAAGATGAAGAAAAGACAGATACCCCCTAGTTGCTAGTGGAGCTGAAACGTGATACTCAAAAAAAAAAAAAAAAAAAAAAAATAAAATTTTCAGAGAAGATGCAGTCAAATGCGCCGAACTTTCGGATCTTTTCCGCCACAGTGGGGTTCTCACTGAGGCAGAAAACATCCGGATGGTGGCCGGCAGCAGGTAGACATCCAGGTAAACATGCACTGTCTACTGCAGCGACATGGTGCTACATCATCTAAACCACACAAACGCAGCGATTTCACCCATATAAATGGAGATTAACGGCTATTTTTAAACCGATAAAAAGTGGTTGTAAACAATAATGGTCCACATGTAACGGGCCATATGCTTGCACTGAAAGAGTGTTTCCCATACATTTATTAACTCGTGATTATTATTTTTTATTATTATTTTGTTTCAAATCTGCATTTGCTTCTCCTGGACCATTTGACTGTGCTTGCTTATAATGCTCTTCTGTGCTATTTCAATTTTTTTCTGAACTCCACCACTGCCTGGGCATGACATTTCAGGCCTCAGAGGTGATCATTTACAGCTTTGCCATTCTGTATGAACAGAGATAATTCTGTGGTGTGGACAGAATTGTCTCTGAAGAAAATATCCACTAAATACATCCATAAAATAATCCATATATGTGTAGTCCAGATAATTGTTCAGGGCACAGACAGAAAAGCCATACATTATAAATCATTAATTTTCTATGTCAATAAAAATGAAATCCATAGGCTTTATTATAACATTTATTATTAAGGATATATTGAGGGAGAGCATGAAAGTGAGGCAGCATTAGGTGCACAGGCAGAGCGCACTTTCAGTCACCTTAAACTGATCAAGACTTATCTGCACTCAAAAATGAGCGAGTCTTGCCTCTCAAGCCTGGCATTACTTTTTATTGAGAGAGAGATGTCTGGGAAGACTAACTTGGACAAGGTTGTTGATACATTTGCAAGAATGTAAAAAAGAAAAAAAAACATCTCAAATAGTAGCAGTAATGAGAGGTTGTATCCAGTATTTTACATTTTTTTTAATTTTACTTTTTTTCTGTCCTCTATTCTTGTGTGCAATGCAGCATGCCAAACATGGGCCCCTTTGACACATATGAAAACCCATGTGGAATACATCCCAGCTACGCCACTGAGTGTCGGGTTGTGTATTTTGTGTGTGAGGTTTTCAGGTTTGTGTGTACAATATGAAGGAATCCGTGGGTTTTGAGAAACGTGTGTTAAGGACTGTGAAAAACTGTAACAAAGATAAAATTCCAAATAAAAAATCCAAACTGAAATGTCATAATAAAACAAAATAACAAGGGTTAAAATAAGTTAAAATATAACGTATAATAATAATAAATACAATCAGCTAAAAGCCAGATTAAAAAGGTAGGTCCTGAGTTTTCTTTTACAGTTTTTCACAGTTCTTACAGTTTTTCACAGTTCTTAACACACATTTCACAAAACACTAACGGATTCCTTCAAATTGAAAACCTCACACACAAAATGCTAAACCTGACACTCCTTTTCAAGATGACTCTTTACCATCAAATCTCTGAACTGTTCACAAAATGGAACTCGTGTTCTCATTTGGTACACACAGCCACATTCTCCAATGACACACACATACCAGTCAATTGATACACACAGCTCAGCATTTGCTGCACACTACCGAGCATTCACAGCACACTGAAGGGCAAAGCTGAAAACCCAATTATAGAAATGCAACACACAATGTGAATGGCAATGACTCATGAAAATTACTCATTTTTCCATTTGGAAAAAAGTCAGTGTAGGTCCACTTCTTCAAACATAAAGTATCACACAAGTGTGCAGCAAATCATTGTTTTATGTAGTGTTTCAGTGCACAGGTATTTCTGAAGAAAATGTACGCAAACCAAAAAAAAAAAAACAAAGTCAAAAGGTCCTCTCACTCTTCCCCCTCTCCTTCTCTGGTTGTCGTTGTCCATTGTTCAATGCTCACCAAACAAAGCAGAGGCTCAAGGCCCTTTTATGCTGCAGTTCTCCTCACCAGACCTGGGTGTTTAGAGATTTGCATAGTTGTGTGTTGTGGGTTGATGCTTTGAGATTTCAGTTGGGGTGTGTGTGCAACAACTGACCATCGTGTGTACAGCTTTGACGACAAGGTGATGTGTAACTGACATCAGAGTGTAAAGAAGGAAAGTCAGAGTCTAATGCAGGTAAGGGAGTGTTCAGATGTGGCAAATTGGGCCGAGCAATTGGTACTTGAAGTGAGGGTTTTGCAAACTGTGCCAAATTATCAACTGTTGTGTATTAAGAACCGTGAAAAACTGTAAAAATATGATGAATCGGTACTGCCCTCCGGTCTTCTGGTGGACTGATCAACAGACGAGGGCTGTTATGACAAAAAGAAGCTTCACCGTATGTTTTAGTTCTTACTCTGGGGACAGCTTTCTATCTGTCTATCTATCTATCTGTCCGTCCGTCCGTCCGTCCGTCCGTCTGTCTATCTATCTATCTATCTATCTATCTATCTATCTATCTATCTATCTATCTATCTATCTATCTATCTATCTATCTATCTATCTATCTATACGTGTGTATCTCAAGGGTATCTAATATTAAATACAGAATTTTTTAGGAAAACCTTTTTACTTGACAACAGTAGAGTAAAATGTATATGAAAGAATTTTGGAAAAATTACTTACTTGCATGATTTAAGTCTGAAAAAAGCAAAAGAGAAAAAGTCATTTACTTATTTAGGTTTATAAATACTTCTTGATATCTTGTAGCCGAAGTCTCAAAGTGTGGTGCAGGGATGGCATTTTTTTTTTTACTGCTTCTCTCATTAGAGAGCCTGTGGTATTTTTACAAAGGGTATTTGAATAATTTCTGGTTTGAAGGTCTGTGGTTAAAAAAAGAATCAGCATGTCCTACAGCATCATACAGGTGATGATTCAGCTCAATTTAGATTCTGGGATCAATTTGATTCAGTTTTTGACTTGTAAAGGTGTAATGGTGTTTTTAAAAGGATGGGACAATGCTCATGTTGACTGTTTGAGTAAACATGAGTTCCTGCCTTAGTTTTACATTTTCTGTGCCCTATGGTAAATTCATCTTACTTGACAAAGGAGTGCATTTTTTGTCAAATTTTTACATTTCAATCTCCAACATTAAACATTGCACCCTTTTTCAATGTGAAGTAAGTTATTGCCTTACAGAGGACATCTTTTTCCGTTTCTTCAATGTCATAGAAATATATATTGTGTTCTTTTTTCTTCATCTTTTGGCCCACTTCAGTCCTGATCATAAAATATGAATTCTAACATTTTTATTTTTACAATTTTAATCCTTAGGTACGACGGCGTATTAGGGCCACTTGAAGAAATAAAAAAATAAATAAAAACTCGAAAATTTTTGAGAAAAAAACCCCGACATTTTTGAGTTTCTAAAGTCACAAATTTATGACTTTATAAAGTTGAAAAACTTGCGATAAACTATATTTTGGGTCAATAACTCATCAATTAAACAACGTAGTTCCAAACCTTTAAACCCTTTATTTTAATCATTGTGATGAAGACTGTGAGCCACAACCTCGTTTTTCCCCAAAACGAGCCAGAATGCTTGACTTTGTCTCAATGAGCTGCCAGTGATGGCTGGCTCGGCGGCCTAGGGACCGATGGCAAATTACTAAATCGGAGGAATCGTGTGAAAGGAAATTGAATAATTTCACCATAATGTCTTCAGAATCACAGCACACATAAATAACTGGGTTGTTCATTGTACATGTCATAGTTTTTTAAAGAATTGTTAATTAGAATCTTTCACAGGATTTTTTTGGATTGAAAATAAAGCAAATGCCATCAAAGTTATGAAATCTACCAAGGAAATGATTATAAAACAAGAATGATGACCCCCTCTACATTAAAGTACAGCTCCTACTTTAGAAAAAAAGCTTTTGATTTGATTTAGATTGTTTTTTTTATAGACCTATTAAACTGTGTGAATTCATATGTGGCCTAATGACAATAATTACTGTATTGTTGCAGACTGTACTGACACCAAACTAATGATCTAACATTTCCTCTAGCTTATACAACAGCTACACAACAGAAGTATGTTTATCAACATGACTAAAAACTTTCATAACTGTACTGTTGTTGACTGTAGAAACACCAAACCCAGCCTAATGATCTAGCATCTCTTCTAGTTAATACTACAGTACTTATTTAACCCTTTAAGGCCCAAGACCATAGATTATAGCCAGAAAATTCTAATTTTTTGGAGCTGAAATGTTTGTTTCACTTTCTGCTAAAATCCATAAAAATCAAAATGTCCATAAAATTCAACTTATAGATTTTTTTTGTATCTCATTTGATACATTAGGTGTTTTTGGCAACTGCTAATCCATTCGAGGACATTTTCTTCATTTATCTGATTGTATTCAGATGTTTTTTTGTAATTTGTTGATCATATTGAGTAGATAGAGGTATTATAAAAGTATGTATCAAATATGATACAATTGGCTTTATAGAGTTAAGAGATACAAGTTTTAAGGTAATTTAGCCTATGTACTTTTTTTTTTGTTATTGACATAAACTCATTAACAGGCAATGACAACTGTAATAACTTTACTGTTGTTGGCTGTAGTGGCACAAAAACCAAATCACACATTTCTTGCAGTTTATACTACAGCCCTGACTTTAATAGAAATAGTTTCTAATTTAATCCATAACTATTTAATCTAAACTATTACTTTTTTAAATAATGACTGTAAAAACTGTAATTACTGTACTGCTGTTGACTGAAGTGGCACCAAACTCAGCCTGGTGATCAAACACGGTAAAACAGTAATTTCTATAGGATGCGGTAACGGTTACCATGGGAAATTTTGCCGCGGTTTACCATTTTACCGGTAACCATTACATCCCTATTGATGAATATACTTTACTATATAAAATCCATATGATTGAATTTAAACATATTTATCTCATGTAGAGCTGTATTATAAACTAGAAGATATGTCTGATCATCACGCTGGCTTTGGTGCCACTACAGTCAACAACATTAAAGTTATTGCAGTTTTTAAAGTCATTACCTATTAATAAATACACAGCACAGTACGTCAATAAAAATAATAAAAAAAGACAAGTGACATTAAAACCAATATCTCTTAAATAACCTAAATCTTACGAAACTATGACATGTCAACAACCTATTGTCATTTATGTATGCTGTGATTATGAAGACGTTATATGTCCTTATGGTTAAGTTACTGAATTTCTATTTACACTATTACTCCAATATTGTAATTTGCCATTGGTCCCTAAACTGCCAAGCCAGCCATCACCGGCAGCTCATTGAGACAGTGAAGCTTTCTGGCTCGAAGGAGGAAAACAAGGTTGTAGCTCACAGTCTTTGTCACACTGATTAAAATGAAGGATCAGGTTTGGAACTGCATTGATTAATTTACCCGAAATATGAGTTTATCTCAAATTTCCGAGTTTGTAAAGTCGCAAATTTGCCACTCTTTTAAGTCAAAAATTTGTGGCTTTTTAAACTCAAAAATTTTGAGTTTTTTCTCAAAAATTTTCGAATTCTCATTTATTTTTTGATTTCTTCAAGTGGCCCTAATACGCTGTCGTACCTTTTAATATAGTTAACATATTTCAATTATTTCGTTTTTATAGTGTTTAAAAAACTGTGATGTCATCACATACAAGGGCATTTTAAGTGTTAAAATTGTGAAAGTCCTTGATTAGCTCAGTTGCAATCTGGACTGGAGAGGAATAAAGGATTTTTTTTTTTCATAAAAAGTGGAAAACTTTTAAAAAATAAATGACGTTTTTTTTCTAACCAAGCAGGAAATTTACAAATGCATAAAAAGAATGTTGTCACTGATCACTGTCATGATCAAAACTTCAATAATCCCGCCCAGCAAATTCCATTTTACATTCAGTATATTAAACATATTTCAATGTTTTTGTCTTTTATCAAACAAATCAGAATCACTTTTATGTCTCTGATCCCCGGGGGATAGAGGGTCTTTGAGGTGTGTGTGGAGTTGTTGTTGGAGGGATGTTCATGTTTGCATTGTAGATGCAAAACAATGTGTTCTTAATTACTTGTTCGATAAAAAAATAAAAAAATGAAGAACAAAATGTACACCAACAACTTGTTTTTGTTCAACTTAATTAAGTTTGTTGTAAAAAAAAAATGAAATTAATGTACCCACAGCTCATTTTCTGCTTTGAGAAGTTCTGAAATAAAAACAAAAGAGGTAATGTCAGCATGGAGTCGGAACTTATATTAAAGAAGCAAAATATAGTTTTTAGAGTTAAGAGAAGAAGTATGAAATACATTATTCATTTATATTCAACAAAGTCTCAACATAAACCTCTCATGATGGATTTCTTACCTTTGTGATGTTTCTTGCTGTTCAGAAGTTAAACGCCGCGTGCTGCGTGCTGCGTGCTCTGCTCAGCTGAACATCTGTGTTCAGTGTGCTCTTCAATACACAAAACAAGAAGAAACTAAAAGCATCTTAAGAATTTATATAAGAGTTCAGAGAGAGGGAGGTTCTGAAGTTTATGTCTATCCTTCAAACTGCCATTAAAGGAGATGACACCAGTTAGCTCGAAGGAGGAAAACAAGGTTGTAGCTCACAGTCTTTGTCACACTGATTAAAATGAAGGGCCGGGTTTGGAACTGCGTTGATTAATTTACCCGAAGTATGAGTTTATCTCATATTTCCGAGTTTATAAAGTCGCAAATTTGCAACTTTATAAAGTCACATTATAAGATTTCTTACCTTAGTGATGTTTCTTGCTGTTCAGGAGAAGTTAAACGCCATGCGTTCGCGTGCTGCGTGCTCTGCTCAGCTGAACATCTGTGTTCAGTGTGCTCTTCAATACACAAAACAAGAAGAAACTAAAAGCATCTTGAGAAGTTATATAAGAGTTCAGAGGGAGGGAGGTTCTGAAGTTTAGGTCTATCCTTCAAACTGCCATAAAAGGAGATAACACCAGTCAGGTCAAATCAAGACAAACATGAGCATTCTTCATGAGCTTCATATTTTTTTCCATCACAAAGTCATCCAAACAAAAGTTAAACAGAAGACATGAAAATGATAAATCATCTAACATGTGGGGACAGTTTTTTGTTTTTCCCATGCCTCAAACTCTATAGAATTTTAGATTAGTTTTTTGGATAAAGAAACCTCAAATCAGTGATCAACTCATGTCAACACAATTTTTACATTTTATTGTGCAACATACAAGTCATCTGATCTCACGCTGTGTTTGTATTAAAAGCTTTATAGTTGCTTCTAAAGGGACAGCTGCAAGCAAGGGCCACAAAAATAATATCTGATTATTTTTAATGAACAATAATACAAAGACCACAGCCATGAGCACCAACTTGATAAGTCATATTACTGAGACGAAAAACTCGTGCAGGAGTTCATAACACAGGTTACAGGTTGGACGTGTGTAGGTTAGTTTTAACTTCGTACACCATCTTGTAGTTTGGCAATTCCAGCTTGGTGATAGCTCTTTAGTCTCGACAGTAACGTTTAAGTTTAAAAATCATAAGTTTTTCCTCAGTGATTGGCAGGTTTACCTACAAAAACACACCATCCCTGCACTGCTCTATCGCTAAGTCAGGTCTCAATGCTCGATTCAGATTTTTTTGTTGAAATCAGATTTTTTTGCATGGTTCTCACTTCACAATTTAACTTTGACTGCCATCAGACTTCAATATGAACTGTCTACAGCCATGAAGTGATGCACATGCACAGCATGTGCAAAGACATGACATGAAGTAAATGGATGGTGCTCATGAAGCTTCGTGAAAATTCAGACAGAAGACCTGCAGTATATATTCATTCAGTCCCCTCTTCTTCATTTCCTCACCCTTCCTCCCTGCACTGGTGATTCAAATCATCAGCTGATGGGGGACGAACGCTCACTTAAGCACTAAGCCATCCAGATTCTGACACGACCTGAACACTGACTCATGTCCAGAGACACTGGCTGGACTCCTTTGTGTCTATGTCCTTTCAGTGCATATTGTTTTTTTTCGGCAGGACCATCTGTCAAGTGCTGATGTGTTCAGAAGGGCAGGAATAGGAAAGGTCAGGTAACGGGTATGACACATCAATGGGCATCTGACATGCTTTTCTAAACCCGATCCAGCTCCCCATGTACTTGGTGCCCAGGACCAGGTGGGTTGGATCAGAGGGAGGGGTCTGCTTAAAGAATACCTTAAGAGTTGGAACTTAGCCGGGAAAGCACAGATTATCTTGATGAATCAAAAGTGTTTGTTTTATTTACTTTCAGGCACAGAGCTTATTATCTGTAATTTTCCAAAATCCATCAAAAATCCAGTAGGATATTCACTTAATCCTAACTTCTGCTTGGCCTAAAAGCACTTCCCCCTCCAATCTGCAGCAGACATAGTAAGTCAGGGTCTTTGGAAGCCAATTTACAGCAGACGCCATGCTTAAAGCTTAAGAGTTTATCTGATCCATCCATCCATCCATCCATCCATCCATCCATCCATCTATGACGGGTTGAACAACACATGTATCTGTATTGAATCATTTGATACAGTGGCCTTGGTTCTGTACACCCATGAACCGAATAATATGCAATTTTGTATTTATTTATTTGATCAACTTCTGACGAGGTGCTATGCGCTGAAAGTTCAGTGAATCTGCGTTCGACTACTCTTGGCTGCATTGTCGAGCACAGATCCACTGAGCTGCACGCGCACCTCCCCTTTCATTTGGCCAAGCTGCTGAGGCAGAAGAAGCTACATACGCTACGGCGCTGCAACATGACGAGTGATTTACCTTCAGCTGAAATTGGAGACCCTCCACTATCATTCAGATCTGGTGTTTGGGACTACTTTGGCTTCTGTGTGAAGTATGACCCTGATGGTAAGTGTGTCGTGGACAAAAACACAACAGTATGTCGGAAGTGCAACACGATGCTACGACATCGACATCATCCCGGTGTTCATACAGGTGGAACCAGATAGAAACAACGAGCAGCACACATGCTACAGACTTTACCTGGGTCATTTAGACAGCCATTAGCACATGATTCAAAGAGGGCAAAGGAAATTGACCGGGCAATGTGCCACATAAGATGGGTGAGTTCTCTAGATACTTTTATTTTTTTACTTATTCTTATTTTTACATGGTGATGTTTTTGTTTTTTTTATAATTCTAAGTATGCACCAAAGAATGTGCCTGGTTTAGCTGCAAGAATTACATTTACTTCAATTTCAAGAAAATGTACTCTGAGTTGAAACAAATGTTGGTTATTTTAATAAACCACAAGTAAAAAAGGCGTTGAAATCTCATTTATTTAGTACTGAAAAAGTATTGAACTGTGACAGAAACTTGTCAAACTGAATTATGTGTATCGTTGCACCCCTACTATCTATCTATCTATCTATCTATCTATCTATCTATCTATCTATCTATCTATCTATCTATCTATCTATCTATCTATCTATCTATCTATCTATCTATCTACTGTCCTCTTGCTAAATTTAATTGTGAGTGATGTGAATTTGTCAACATCATTTATCTCTTTATAAATCTATTTATCACTCCATCATCAATTTGTTGTCTTATTTTTTCTTAAATTTAAAGTGAATGATCTTTTTTACTCATGTTTCTCATATGTACATGTTGATATTTTAACATGAATTAATGACATTTATTCCTCCATCTACTGCCTTCAACTCAGTTGTCTAAGGTTCACCCTCTTGTTTGACTCTTCTGGTCTCTGTCTGACCTGATTGTTGATTTTTTGTTCCTTGAGTTCTGTTTTTCTGTCTGTTAAAGCGTCTGTTTTTGCAGACGTATTGTTGTTCATTTATGATCACCTGCCTTATCTGCATTAGGCAAATGTGAAACCATACAGATTTAACTAAAGCAAGTGAGGACATGTGTGAATATTTGACTCTGACTTATTGTAAACACTAGCGGAGACGATTCAGGGGCCTCATAAACAGTTTACAGAAAGCAGAATGTGAAAGTAAACTAAAAGACTGAGGATGTTTTTTTAAGTCTGCAGCTGCTATGGCAAACATAAACAACCAACTGCAACGGAAACCATCAGCATTTTATTTTTCTCATCTTCAAGCGTTGATTTTTGGTTTCGTTCTCAGACTGAAAGTTCAATGAAGTCCAAACTGATTTTTTTTTTCATTTTGTGTCACGCATCACTGAAGAAACATCTGAAGAATAATATCAAAGACTTCAGTTTAATGCAAATCAATACTCAAGCCTGACAAATGAAAGATTTAATTCACTTCCTTTTCAGGTCGTCTTCCAGAACATCTGCCAAAAGTTTAGCTAAGAAGACACTGAGCACAGGAGAAAATGTAACTTCAATCATTAGTTTGCCAGAATGACTATGAAGCAGATGTGTTTCTGTTGCTGGAGTCAAACTGTGGAAGGCTTCACAGAATGATTTAAAGAGTGGTGAGAAAATATATCTGACTTGAAGAAAGTAAGCGTTATGTAACTTTATGGAAATGAAGCCATAAAGTTATCTAAAATGAAAGTGCTGATAAATAGAAATTGTGCATCATGTGTCTTTACTATGACATGTGTTTAATGTTTACATATACAGCCACCATCACACTGACTGAAAATTACCTAAAGTTAAATATAGTAAAGTGAGCTCTGTAAGTATTCCCAGTCAGAGTAAAACTCCCTTCCTGCTGAGGATGAACATCATCATGATCCGCGTCACTGCTGTGTTGGAGAAGTTCGTCTCTGCTGAGATCAACCACAAACATAATCCCTGTATGATCAAGCCAGTATTGACTATTGAATCATTGTCACCCAGTGAGATTATCTCTCCTTCCTCTCTGTATTTCAGCCATTTTTTCTGTTTAAAACACTCTAAAGGTGCTTTCACAATGGACGCTACTTGTACTACCTCTGCGATCACTGTCCATTCAAAGTCAATGTACAGCCGCGATGGGGCGGGGCTTACCCCTTCCACGATGCGACAGCCACGTACAAGACGATCACTTCAGTCAACGCGCAATATCAAAGTAAAAAAAAAAGTTGATCTGTTCAGGCGATGTCGTGTGTGGCTGTGCAGCATCAGCCAATCAGCGGTGTGTGTACGTGTGACGGTAACCCAAACAGACAGTTATTCATCCGGACTACAGAGTGGATGAGTCCGTCTACGCAGAACTAATTAGTTCCGCCTAGACGGACCGTGGTAAACTCGCAGGTAATGCTGCTGCAGGGCATCAGCTGCAGTGTTTTGTAGTTGATAAGTGAGTGAAAAGGATACAGCTGGAATAATGTCCGCATATACGTCCTATTATGTGATATATGAAATGAAACTCGCGGTGAAACTCGAGCAAATGTGATGTCACCGAGCGACGGCCAATGGCAACAGTGACCAAAATGAGGTATTTATGGACGTGCGATGCTACATCAGTGGGCGACGCGATTTTGGTAGCTGGGTCGCTTGCGTTGTGAACGCAGCATTAGGCTGCTTAAAAGTCCTCCACCCTCCTCCTAACAGTTTCTCACTTTAGAAGCTCTCTTGAGGCCTAAGACGCTTTGAGAATAACTTTTATCTTACCAAGAGAAAATTCTAATAAAACTCTTAGAATTCAAGGAATTCCAAGACTTTTATTAGAATGACGTCACGAAGAGCTACTTTTAGCCTTAAGATTCTTTGTGAATACGGCCCAGGTTTTTGGACCCATTGTGACTTGGAGCCAGGATACCATTGGATTTGGTCGGAGACCTGTGATGGTGAGCTCTCCTGTGAAGATGAACTGGAACCTAATGCATGCAGAAAATGGAAATCGAGGACTTCGTCTACCTCACTACAGTTCTACAGAATGGTAGGACCGAGCTGTCCACCAGTGTGAGTGCAGGGTTTATTCTGGTGACCATGGTCACTAGTTTGATGTTTGATGATATTTTGGTATGTTTCTTTCTTTCATCTGTCATATAATTATAGTCTTATTGTCTCTTTTATAATTATTTATAAAATGACAGACCTTCTTTACTCATGTTACTGATATGTACATATTGACCTGTAGCTATAAAATATAGTCTTATAGAGCTTCAGTTATCTAAAGTTGACTATGTCCACTCCTTTAGTTTTACTTTAAATAACCCTCTGTGAACTCTGGTCAGAATCTTTTGGTCTCTCTATGACCTGATAGTGGATTTACTTTCCCAAATAACAACAGTAAAACACATTGTTTTTAGTAATACATATTGTTTCATGGTCTGGGAAAGGAGTGGGCAGTGTGGAAAAAAAAACATTTATAAAGCAGATGTGTTTCTGTTGCTGGAGTCGGACAGTGGAATTATTTACAAAATGATTTAAAGAGCTTTGTGAATAGTTTCTGAAAAAAATATTTATCTTTATGGAAATAAAAGCTGCAGTGGAGAAAATAAGTGAAGTCTGTCACTTTTATTTTAGCTACACTTCAACTGTGAGAGACAGATTAA